>CAUYRH010117409.1:0-15123 GCA_963574655.1 Perodicticus potto | reverse complement strand
TTGGAGGTCCCCCTCCTTGCCTATCATACAGCCTGCTGGTTCCTCAGCCCGCGCTGCCATCGCACCGACACCGCCAAGGTGGAGGCGGCAGGTCCGCCAGCTCCGCTGAGCTGGTTGGGGCACCAAATGTCCTGCATCACTACAGCAAAGACAACTAGGTTGTCTGCCAGGCAGAGATGGCCTGTTTGTGTTTTACTTAGTTTTATGTTTTAGAAGAGAAATTGGCTGATTCCTGAAATGGCAGCTGTTTATTTGCTATGCTGACATAAACAGACAGTATTTTCTCTAGTCATGCAAGTGTAGTGCCCCTGGGTTCTGTTAATCTTGATCAACACATGATAAAATGAATCTCTCTTCCTGTCCTTCCAAGGGAAGCCATCAGCCGAGTCTGCGAAGCCGTACCCAGTGCCAAAGGAGCCTTCAAGAA
Organism: Perodicticus potto; assembly: GCA_963574655.1. Taxonomy (NCBI): domain Eukaryota; kingdom Metazoa; phylum Chordata; class Mammalia; order Primates; family Lorisidae; genus Perodicticus; species Perodicticus potto. The sequence continues at coordinate 14,696 of CAUYRH010117409.1, read as the reverse complement.
GAGAAAGGTACTGTCCTCAACGTTCTGTGCTTAGCTGGGATTCCTCCCTTACTCCCTCCCTCGGTCACGTCACCACTCACAGAGAATTGTTCATTGTCCCCTTCCTCTGGCGTGACTCTTGTCACTTCTAAAAGCAGAAAGACCTTAGATTGCTCTTTCCTGTGAGGCTGATGACAGTTAACTGTCACTGTCCTGGAAGTAGATCCCCTGGTCACTCACTGTGGCTTAAACCCTGAAGAAGATAATAACAACAAACTCTTAAAACAGGGCCAGAAAGTTCTCCAACCACTTTATATCCATCATTTCACTGAATTATAACAATCCGTTATGGTAGACATCTTTAAGGGTGTGCTGGTAAATGTTTAACATCAGCTCTTGGGGTTGGGAAGGAAAATGAGAGCTCTGAATTTGTAGCATTTGCCAATTTCTGTGGTGTAAATGCTTCCACAGTGGCTGATGGTGAGTTCTCAGCATGCTGTCCCTGGAGTCAGGAAGAGGAGTCCAATACCTCTTCTTTATGTAATACTAGCACCATACAGGCCCAGTAAACATAAGTCAGCTGAAAGCAGAGTTAATACTAATGGAGCAAAACAATTAGGAAGTGATGCATATTGAGTATTTATTATCCATTTTAAACACTATTTTATTGTAAGTTTGTATAAATTAATTTTTAATAATTAATGTTTAATTGGCCAGACTATAAAATTCCTAAATTTGATAATAGGACCTCATTAGCTGGCACAAACCAGCACTAGAATACCACTGGATATCCCCATGTTACAGGTGATAACAACTGAAGCTCAGAGATGAATAGCCACCGTGCAGATAGTAGGTGGTGTCGGGAACCAAGCTTGCATGGCCTAGCTTCAGAGGCTGCAGGTTCAGCTGCTGTATTAGGACTCTTTATCCTAAATTAGGTGCTTGAAACAGAAAGGGAAAAAACCTGGAATAAGAGAAAGTGGGAAAAACTCTTCAGTTAAGTGCCCGGTAAATGCTTAGTTAAAGACCCACAGTCAAGACTTTTCTATGCCTAACCTGAATTGTGGGATAACTCGACTTGGAGAACCTCTGAATCTGCCCTGAGGCTGAGTGGTTGTTTGGGGTGCTTGGCTGTGCTGCTGCAGGTGGCTTCTGTCTTCAGGACTGGGGGATTTCACATACCCATGGAATAATTTTTTTTTATTAAATCATAGCTGTGTACATTAATGCAATCATGGGGTACAATGTGCCGGTTTTATATACAATTTGAAATATCTTCATCGAACTGGTTAACATAGCCTTCATGGCATTTTCTTAGTTATTGTGTTAAGATATTTATATTCTACACCTAGTAAGTTTGACATGTACCCTTGTAAGGTGCACCGTAGGTGTAGTCCCACCAATCACCCTCCCTCTACCTATCCTCCCGCCTCCACTTCCCTCCCCCACCTTGCCCATTTCCCCATACTCTTGTGCTATAATTGGGCTATAGCTTTCATAAGAAAGCTATAAATTGGTTTCATAGTATGGCTGAGTACATTGGATACTTTTTCTTCCATTCTTGAGATACTTTGCTAAGAAGAATATGTTCCAGCTCCATCCATGTAAACATGTAAGAGGTAAAGTCTTCATCTTTCTTTAAAGCTGCATAATATTCCATGGTATACATATACCACAATTTATTAAGCCATTTGTGGGTTAATGGACACTTGGGCTTCTTCCATGACTTAGCAATTACGAATTGGGCTGCAATAAACATTCTGGTACAATTAACTTAGTTATAATGTGATTTTTGGTCTTCTGGATATACACCTAGTACAGGAATTGTGGGATTGAATGGCAGGTCTATTTTTAGATTTCTAAGTGTTCTCCAAACATCTTTCCAAAAGGAACGTATTAGTTTGCATTCCCACCAGCAGTGCAGAAGTGTTCCCTTTTCTCCACATCCATGCCAGCATTTCTGGTTTTAGGATTTTGTGATGTGGGCTAATCTTAGAATAGCTGAGTTTTAGGCAGAGATGCTGAATAACGGCTTAGATGTTGCAGCCTGTATTCTAGTTAGTCCCTGTGGGATATTGTGGACTAAACAAGGCTCCAGAATCTTTTTTTTTGAGAGAGAGTCTCCCTTTGTTGCCCTAGGTAGAGTGCTGTGGCATCACAGCTTGCAGCAACCTCAAACTTTTGGGGCTCAAATGATTCTCTTGCCTTAGCCTCCCAAGTCCCATTATAGAGAGACTATAGGCCTCTGCTACAATGCCTGGGCAGTTTTTCTATTTTTAATAAGAGACAGGGTCTTGCTTTTTCTCAGGCTGGTCTCAAACTTCTGAGCTCAAGTGATTGATCCACCTCGGCCTCTCAGAGTATTAGGATTACAGGCATGAGCCACCGCGCCTGGCATAAGCCTCTGGAATCTTGAATCCAGGAAGTAGAAAAGTGTTTGTGAACAGAGATAGAGAATCTCGTCTTTCAGAGGCAGGTGGTGCTAACCAGCCCTGGATACCCTCATGGTTCTGCGGTGCACATGGTGGAAGCAATGTGGATTTCCGGGCTCCACCCAGGTGTTCCTGACCTTAATTTCATGGGCATGTGGTTCGTACATAGCTCCTTCAGGAGATTAACAATAGTGTGTCCTTAGTTAGAAACTAATTAGTGCATCAAGAAAGAGCATTCTGATCCGAACCCAATGATAGGTTGGTCCTGGGTACTGGCAGTGCCCTTCCAGGAGCCCAGGACACAAGTTTTTGGCTGGAAAACATGGTCTGTCTGCCCTGTGCCAAGGACATCTCTGGCAGGGTGAGGTATATTCCAGGTAGAGCCAGACTTTGGCTCCCCATCCTGAGCTGGTTCTAGGCCCATCAGATTCTAATTGGATAGTCATGGGAGCCCTGACTAGGGAGGATGTTTGGGCCAAAGGACTTGTGGTCCATTACCTTAATCAACAAGAATCCTCACAACTCTTTGGGATGGCTCTGCTATGTTCTAGTCCTCCCCTGAGAGATGGTTGGACTTTCAGTGTAGTGGGACTAGGATTCTGAGTCTGCAAGGCTGTAGTGGTGCTTCCCCTGGGGTTTACATACAAGGCACCCCCCATGAGACAACATCTCTGACTGCCCTCCGACTGCTTACAAGAGTCCTCATCTCAGTATTTGCATATTATATGTTTTGTGGTCTACATATTGCATATGCTAGAATGTGTATATTAGCCTTGAATCCCACCCTTCCAGCACATTCATTTCCCTTTGTCTTCCTATGTCTAAGCAGGGGGACGGTCATTGAGGATTTGAGTATATAGCAGACATTGGTGTCCCTACCCTTTTACATAGGAATGATACAAAGTCCCAGATAGTGTCACCTTCCGTAAATAAACAGCTAAAATACTGCTGTTTGATTTCACAGCCTCCAAGCAAAATGCTGTCCAGCATCTTGGGAAAGAGCAACCTCCAGTTCGCAGGGATGAGCATCTCCTTGACCATCTCCACTGCCAGTCTGAACCTGCGGACGCCCGACTCCAAACAGGTCTGTGGGTGTTCAGACCTCCAGTCCCTGCCCTCAGTTCCAGACCCTGGGAGTTCCACAGGTGTCCTGCTCACCGGTGTCCTGAGCTCATGTGGAATATGTTTGCATGAAGTCTTTGCTCATCTATGGACTCTGACCACTTTGAAGGATCACTCAGAAAATGATGGGTGAAACTGGTTCTCTTTAATTTTTCTATTAACTACCCTTAGGGCGGGGGGAGAATGATGCATAAAATCATTGGGTTTACTTGCAATGTAAGAAAAGGTGATGTGGCCGTGAAGTCTCCCCTTAGTGTTCTTGCCCGTGTTTTAAATATTTGTACCATATTTCATTGTTTCATCGGCCACATTTTATTTTGCCACCTTTGAAGTAGAAGGCATGTCATAGTCTCATTGACAGTATTTTTTCCCCTTAATAGCCTTGTCATTTTGGAGCATCTGGCAGTACATGGTGTGATAGGGCTGAGGATGTGGCATGTGTGTGGCACAGCCCTGTGGAAGGAATCTGGAGCCAACCTGGATGGCACGGCCACAGTGTTTATGAAGGCTACTTCTGTTTGGGGTGGTTGTGTTCTTGCTCAGTGTCTGCCTCTTCGGGTTCTCTCATCTGTCCATTGTTCATTTCCTCACGAAAAGTGGGTGTGTAAGTAGCTGTCCTAACTGCTAATAAGGTAGTCTGAAGGTCACACGAGAGCTTGGCCCAGGCTCCCCTTCTCGGGCTCAGACATGACCTCTGCATGACGCTGCCTTATTCTGATTGTGTGATACCAGGGATCATGTGGTGGCCTTTATGTTGCTAGACATGTTTATATGTGTTGATTTCTGTATTACTCGGGTAAGCAAGCAGCATCCTCGAGCTTCATTTATTCCTCCACCTCCCACCCAAGAGATCGCAATAAATCCTAGATCCAGTGCAGAAATGCAGAAGTGAGAAGCAGCTTCCAGGCTTTGTTTTGCCATGACTAGATACTACTTCTCCCTCGATTCTTCCGCCCTAACGGAACCAATGGATTATCCCTTTATTCTGCTTTAGAAGTTGTGGCTCAGAATGCCGGACAGGCCCTGCCTCTCTCTGGCGAGATCTCAGGCCCAGCACCTGGGCCCTGTATGCCCCTCACAGCCAGTGCGTTCTTTTGTGTATGACTTGGGGACCTTTGTTTAGTTCTCAAGTGCCTCAGTCCCATGACATCTCCTACCAGAATCCCCCTGTGCATCCTGGAAAAGAGAAAGCAAACAAACACTCAGAGCACTGAGATGAGGTGTCAGGTCGGTTCTGCTCCAATTTCAGACGTGGCAGCAGGGTGAGAGTGTCCAGCGGGTGCTTTCTGGCCCTGGGGATTAGGTTGGTGGGGCAGAGTGCTGGGCTCCGAGGGACTGGCAGTGTGGATGGCAAGTCTTCAAAGTAAAGCAGACATGGGCCCAACTGTAGCAAATTGAGAGCAGCAGGCTGGACAGTGACTTCCCTTCTCCACCCAGAGAGACGGCAGAAAGATAACACCCACTTCCCTCTTCGGAGTTGCAAGTGGAAGAAACAGGACAAAATGTTCAGAGCAGAAACACATGCTTTGGACCAATTGGCTCTAACTTTCTTGCTCCCCATTTCAATTTTTATCTTACCGAAAGGAGTGACACAATCACAATGGTCTTGTATCATGTTGGCCAAATATGCTTCTTTTTTTTTTCTCTCAAATCACAACTTCCAATTTAATTCCAAATCCTAGTTGTAGAGCTGCCTTATAAGCACTAATTAAATAAGTAAACATTTTAAATTTGGGAGCCATAGTTTATCATTATTTGGTGAGTGCTATTTCCTCATTGTTCTCTTAGGAGCCCTCTACCTTGACCCCTGGACTCCAGAGAGCTGAGAAGGGCCACATTATTAGCTTAACTCAGCCCAGACTCAGCGACACATAGCTTGGCCACAAGCTACGGGGCCAGCCACATTTTCTTATGACTTATATATTGATGTTTGTCTAGATCCTGAAGTTCCTCAAGGGCCAGCGACCAAAGCAGGAATTAAAAATGATCTTATTTTCTTTTATAATTCAATCATATTTCATGTCAAATTTTACAGGAGCATGTTTGGACAGATTGCCGGGATGTATGATTATGGTTGAGTAAATTCTGCCTGCCTAAGGAGAAGGGCCTGCGGGAACTATAGAAATAAACCCAGTTAGGTTGGGAATGGAGACAAGAGCTCTATTCCCACCCCTGGAAATTTACTTCAATGTCATTACATTGTCTTGAAAAAGATAAAAATAGCATGGAAGACTTATGTAGCTTTGTAAATTTAGGGCAGCTTCTAATTTACTCAGTGTCTACTAAATTCCATTGCATGCTAATGGAAAATTCCCATTTTAAAATTAACTTGGATTGTCCCCTCTGGTTTTAAAACTTATAAATTACAAGAGTGCTCTAGATGGCACCGACCTTGAATCTTAGAGGCCAGTTTTCTAGCTTATATGCAAATGATACAAACAGGATGAAATGGGAGGACAGGCAAGTTTCCCCTCATTCTATCTGTGATGTCTGTATCAGAGATTCTGGTATGTTTCAGGGAACAGAATCTATAAGTTGAGATGTCTTGGTGTGTGGGTGAGATAGTTTACTTCCAGAAGAGGCATAGTTGTTAAGTCCCTGGCTCAATTACAGCTCTCCTGTTTACTAGCTGTTCTTACGTTGAGGCAGCCTTTTGGCCCCTGCAGACTCAGGTTCCTCACCTGTGAAATGGGATTACAATAGTTCTTACATCACAGGCTGCTCCGAGGCTTAAATTAGATCATTCTGGCAAAGCAGCTGGACAGCCACCATCAGGTTATGAAAGGTTAGCTACTGTTAGAACTTTGATAATTTTTATTTTCATATGGGTACTAACTCTCAGGAAAATGTGTCAGTGTATAATGCCTGCCAATAAACACTTTGCTCTCCAAAATGTGGAAAGGGTAATAACAGCACATCTTGTTTCTGTCTTGGGTCTGGCAGATCATAGCGAATCATCACATGAGGTCCATCTCCTTTGCCTCTGGGGGAGACCCGGTAAGTACCCTTGGGGTTGTTTCTTCTGCTTTTGTTGGGGATGTCTCAGAAGCGACCCCTGCCTCTAAATTGCACTTCATAAGACATTACAAGGAAAGTAAATTGTGATGCCAACTGGTTTCTCCCTCCTGATTTCAAAAGATCTTCTTGACTAACATTTTTTTTAAGGGGTAACATATGATAAGGACCTACCATTAATTTTCACTTCATTAGCTAAAAGCTATCAGAAATCCTGGTGGCATTGGTCTTCTTCAGGGGTGACAAAACAGCTCCTGAGGTGTCAGAGGTCTCAGGGACTTTTCCCATCATCACTCTATGTTAATTTTTTTTTGTATTGAACCTCCATTTTTATATTTTAAGTCTACTTAAAGGCTGTGAATTTACTTAGTCTGGTTTATTCATAAACATTTAAAACTGACATTTTTCTCTCATGTTAACACTAGCCCTTTAACAGTTTGCTTTGCCAAAAAGAAAGGCATTACAGAGAGAAAGAGAGGGAGAATGGAGAACAGAATGAGAAATGTTCTATTTTTGCCTTGCTTCTTAAATAAAGAAGGTGGACTAACAAGGGAATGTACTCCCATATTTGGGCAGGAATGCCACAGTATGATGTCAGCGTTTCAGTATCAGTATGGCCATCTCTAAACTGTACTGTCACGAAGGCGACTGCAGAAAACCACCTCCAGCCCCCGGCGTCACGCCCTACCTGCCTGCTCACTGCTGATGGTCCAGCCCTTCAAAGAAACCAGGCAGGAAATCAGGGACACACAGTAGGGAAGCACACACAGTCAGCCCTTTCTAGGGGTGAAGTGGGGAAAGGCTCACCCTCCGGAATGCTCTCGTGTTAATGTTCATCGGTCTGGGCAAAGTTCTCACCTGTCCGGGGGAAAATGTTAACATTAGAAGGATAGAGGGAGCTTTCCTTGGAGCTAAAGTTACTCAGCTGAAAAAATGATCTTACATCCCAAGAAGATTTGCAAAAAAATTTGTTGGTATTAAGTAGCCTTTTTGTAATAAAATAATGTGTTATAGGTAGTGTTTTTGTTATTATTTTCATTTTGCATTATTTGGTAAAATTCTGAGTAGGCAACCTTCGGATTTTACATAAAAGCTTACCGGTCCAAGGTCGCCTGAGTAATCAGCATGTTTTAGGAATTTTGTCTCAAGGCTAGGGACCCTGTCTAGTTCCAACCCAGGAATGGCATTTTCTCAATGCCCTTCCTACTTTCCTCCCATGCTCCACCTGGGCAGGCACTAGGGGCTGGCACGGTGGCCACTCTGGGCATTGTTCCTGCTAGAACTGGCACAGCTGCCACAAGAGCCCTGGGCCCCACTGCTTTCTAGCCAGCCCTCATCAGACCCTTGAGCCAAGGCACTTGTCAGGGGAAGGGATTTGCCCCCTACAGATGGTTCTTTGCCCTTATATGCCTTAAATGCTAAAGTGCCAAAGGAAGACTCAAGATCACTGATTCTATAAGCTCAAATGGCTTAGAATCTAGGTGCGTCCAACCTGCAGCCCACAGGCCATATGCAGATTATTTGAGGACTGTTTTGTTTATCTGTGGTGTCCGACATCATAAGTGTGCACGGACCTTTCCTTTCGCTCACCAGCTTTCATTAGTGTTTGAGTACTTACTGTGTGGCCCAAGACAACTCTTATTCTTCCAATGTGCTTCAGAGAAGCAAAAAGTTTGGACACACCCTAGAGACCCTTTTTCATAGTTAGGGTCTTCTTATCAAAAGTCTACCACAATGATTTTTCTTTCTTTTTTCTTCCCTTTTCTTGCTTTCTAATCCTTATAATTTCTTATGTTTCATTATAACATGAACAACTTCATTGAGATGTATATTTAGCAAGTGGAAATCTTTCCTCATCATTCTAATCCAAAGCACACTCTTAAGATCCTGTCCATATATACATGTCTACCTGTTCTTGACCTCTGCTGCCCTATGCACATACCTACACCTTTCTCTATACCTATGTCTAACTAATTTGCAGTGGTTATCCAATTGCTTGCCCACTGTGAAGCTTGGAATCATAGTTTCCTAAATTTGGGAGGTAACTCAGTTTGAAAAGTAAAAGGCAGATGTCTTGTACACCTGCATTAATAGCTCCTTACAGGAACTTTTCTGAAACCTTGTCTTAATGACAATATTATGAGTTGGAAATACAAATTTCTAGATCATGGGAAGCCACATACATTGATTTTTGTGCTAAAACTATTTTATTCCCCAGGATACACACAGAACTATACAATTCTTTTTCAAATTTCCTCATCACCTCTTCATTTAAAAAAAAAACTGAAACATTCAATCATCCTTAAGTTAATATATAATCTTTTATATTATCTGTCATTGTTTTTTTCTGATACAGAAAATGTTAAAGCAGGGGACCAGAGGCCTAATGACTTTCCATTTTAACCAATCCAAATGCATTTTACACTGTGCATGAGATCCTATTCCAGATTGATCTGTATATGACTTTAGCACATTATAATTGGTACATATTTTTAATAAAATGTATAATTCTAGGTTCCAGCCCTTGTTCTCTTGCTAAGTATATGTGCCATTATTGCTTTTACCCAATAGAAAAATGGTAGTTTGAAATGTCAGATAAAACAGACTAAAAAACATTATGAATTCCCCTCCAAAAAAGAACATACTGTATTTACAATCTACAGTTATTATTATAAGACCACAAAAAAATACCAGAACAATGGCCAGGCTCAGAGGGTCTTGGGGAGTGAGAACAGGGATGAAACAAGTATAGAATGAGTCCCTTCCAGCTCCGTCTTTGAAACTCTGTGTTTTTCACTATATAACTGGGTGATGACAATAATGCTGTCTTAAACAATAATATACTCACTTATTGTGCCAGGGAAGGGTCAATGTCACATCAGAAAAGTGATGTCCTGGCTTGGCCATTAACATATTATGTCCCTTCTTCCTCAACTTTGAGCCATAAGAGAGTTTCTCAGATCAAAGTAAAAATTAAAAAAATTATTCTTGTATACACAACTAAGGCTGATTCTAATTTTTTTTAGCTGAATATGTATAAAAACAAATTAAGATTAGACTCCTTATGTTTATACTTTTTATTGAATTCAAACCCCCATCAAATTTGGAATTTTAATACAAATAAATACTGTAAAGCCAATAAAATGAAAGTAACATTAATTTATCATGATGGACAAAGATTGCTAAAACCAAATCTCTGTTCTCAGTGTGATACTAGACTGGCCACACGGTTCAGAGATATTTGAGTTTGGTATCTGTTACCATCGGCATCCCCCACCCCCGACACACTGATTCTTTCACTAAATTCTTCCATGTATGAAACTTCAGTTGTACATCATGTACAAATGTGACATCAGGTTGCTTTAAGTGGGCAAAGTCTACTCTGATTATTCTAATTCTTTAAAAAGCTGGAGCCCATAATGTTGGATACCAACTGCACATCTTGGCACTGAAATCGTGCGCGAAATTTTGATAATACTAAATGGTCGTCTAAATTTGATCCTGGATATTCTTGCATTAATTTTTAATATAATAATGGAGATGAAACACAAAATTAAAAATAAATTCCAGTGACTTGTCAAACTGGAGTGGATCGCTCCAACATTCACATCTCATGAATTCAGGATGAGTGTCTACGATTATAAGCTGCAGTTCTTGTTTTTGCCAATAGCTTCAGATTCTAACCAGATCTCCCTTGATGAAAATGACCAGGATATAATTTGGTCGGTTTGACAATCTTCCACATCCCTTCCCTAGTCAGTCTGCACATGTACCAATGGACACTGCCCTGAGTGGGGAAAAAAAAATGCTTATATGGGCCACTCCCTGGAGAATGACCCAGGGTAATAGTGCCATTATCTCAAGAGCTCTTCTGCTCTACCATGGTCTTAGCCGGTTGTGTAAGATCCAGGGGAATGAAGTTTGCAGAAGTGCTCAGCACTGCCCACCACCTCCAGTGACCCACCCATCCCACAATGGCTCTCTCCCTCGTCCTGTCTCTCATTGGAGTGTTTTTCGGGGGTGCTTCTGAGAGAGAAGGGGATGGCTCCTCTGCCCACAGAGAAAACATAGAGCAACTCTCAACAGAACACTTTCAGTGCTGACAACATTGGGAGCTCATCAACATCCTGGAAGGTCTTTGGAGCAATAACAATTGGGAAATACCTGCAAAAATGAGGAAAACCTTTACTAGTTGCCCCATGGATACTTGTTTGAATGTTGAAAATATCACCTTTGCAGAGGAGTCTTTTCTGCTTTCAAGAGTTAAGAGAATTATTTCTTTAGAAACTCAATGCTTATTTATTTATTAGAAACTAAAATGTGCATGGTTGCCCTGGCCTACTTTTGAGGTCATAGTCTCCTCCATGCAGTGGTGAAATAACAAGGCAGGCAAGGAAACTCATTTCACATGGAAGGGGGAGACTTCTAAATACAGCTCATATTTTTAAACATCTTAAAGAACAAAAATAATTAATTAGGTCCAAGAAGAAAGGAGTTATCATATTTGATCTACTTCTCAGGGAGCATTTGCAACTAATCTTTGAACATCCACTCTGCTTTGCTTCTAAACCAGTGGTTCTCAAAGTATGTTCCCCAGATCACTAGAAGCTGGAAACTTGTCAGAAATGCAAATTTTTAGGCAGTGCCTCAGAACCACTACAGAATTAGAAACTCTGGGGTATGCCCAGCAATCTGTTTTAACATGCCTTGCAGAAGATTCTCACACCAGCTCAAATCTGAGGACCACGGGTATAGACAGGGATGATAGTTGGTTCTCCATGTTGGTTCACACGGCAGTCACCCAGGGAGCTTTTAAAAATATGTGGTGCCCAGACCTCATATTCAAACCAGTTAAATAAGATTATCTGCACACTGGGACTCGAGTATGAGTGTTTTTAAAGTTTCTCAGGTGATCCAATGTGCAAGAGAACAGGTGCTTTTCATCCATGCTGCTCAGAGTGTGGGTGCGGACTAGCAAGTGCATGTCCCCGCAGAGCCTCGGGCCTACCTCAGACCTGCTGAGTCGGAATCTGTGTCACAAGACCTCTGGGTGATTCCTGCCCATGTTACAGTTCGAGTCTTACATGGGCTGTTACTTGGGCAGCATTTGATTATTTAGCTATGTGATGGTTGGATCCTTGTGAGCTTGCTGGTTTGCGTGCCATATCCCTGGCACATGTGAATAGCATCTCTCACATGTGAATAGTAATACATATGTCTCCTTTCTCTTTAATAGGACACAACAGACTATGTTGCATATGTAGCTAAGGACCCTGTTAATCGCAGAGGTAAGCAATGCTTGACCCTTATAATCTCTCATTTGTACACATCTGGGCTTAACCTGGTATACCAGATGTTCTTCATGATCTCAGAGGCTTCACCACTACGAGCAGCATTATGCTGTATTATTAGAGGTAACTGAGGCTGCATGGCTAGCAGATTGCCTGGCTGATTCAGGAGCTGCTGGATGTCTCTGAGCAGCAAACACACCTGTATCCAGATGGCTACAGTTAGGTACCCATGAGCAGTGCCTGTCCACTCTCTGGAAGTGGAAGACTACCAGGTGCCCGTCCTCTGCCCTGGTGCAGCTCCAGCTGAGCTACCTGGGCAGCCTCACATGGCCCTACCCAGCCCTAGAGACCAGTGTCTACACTCAGGGTGCTGTCTGCATATACCTCTTTAAGCTTCTAAGGCCCTATACACAGGCTGGATGGGGAATCATTTACAAAACCACAGCCCGTTGGATGTTACCACAGCCAGGAGGCTGCCGACCAAGGTGCATGGCCCTCATAGGCAGCCACCAAGGGGCCACACCTACAGCTGCAATTTGAAACTGGCAATAAAAGCCACAAATGGGATTTATAAGAATACAAAGCAGCACTGCCTTCCATTACAGGTGGGTTCCTCTCCTCCCACCTCCTACCCCAGCCACCAAGTGTTAAGATTTTCTAGTTTGTTTTGCATAATTTTTAATACACATACACACACGTACATATTCTCATCTTTATAAATTTCAGTACAAATGAGATCTTCACATTCTGTTTTGCTGCCCCCCCAACCCCAAATGCTGTATCTTGGACATATCTTCAAGATGGCTGATACAGAGCAGATGAACTGATGCATGGTTTGGCTCGGCACGATGTGGCCCCATGGAGATCCACCCCAGGACCCCCAGGCAGACTTTTTCACTGGTTTTACTTCATTGATAGAGCAACAGGTTCAGATAGTTAATGTGTCAATAGGCCTAGCAAAATGCCCCCCATCCTGTGAAAAGTTGCATTCCCACTTGAGTGTGTGAGGGTTATTTTCCACTGTACCTTCACCAGCCCCGAGTTAATGGGCAGTGATGGGGAGCTGTCATTCCTTTCCATGGTTTCTCGAGGCTGAAGATAATAAGATCATGCAAAGAATTTGAGCTTTTGTTCTTCCCCAGGTGAGTTTGTTTCACCATAAGCCATCATTTGGGGGACTACAGATGAGGGGCTCAAATGTAGACCACTTCCTATTTTATAATGGTCACATCGTCACTCCTGAACAGGGGTGTGGTAATTAGAAAGTTCTGAAAAGAGGAGGAGTGTGGGTGGTCTTGCTGGGCCCAGTACCAGCCCTGAGACCCCCTCCTAGCAAAACACACTCCAGCTGGCCACTTCTGGAATGGGAAGCAGCTTTTACATAGTGACTGTGGCCAGCCCCACTAAGGCAGGTAGGGTCACAGCCAGCAATGATCAAGGCTGTTGTGTCCAGCCCAGCTGAACAAAAGCCCCCATTCTGCCCATTTAGAGGCTGTATTGTTTGTTTCCTAAAGCTCCTCTAAAAAAATAGCCCAAATTGGGTTGCTTAAAACAATAGACAGGTTTTCTTGCAGTTCAGGAGTTTGGAGGTCCAATATCAAGGTTTCCACAAGGCCACTCCCTGTGAAACCTAGAGGGAACCCTCCTTCCTTTCCCAACTTCTGATGGCTGCTGGTGATCTTCAGCATTCTTAGACTTTTGTGCAGTAGACGGATCGCTCATCACTCGTCCCTTCGCCATCACACAGTGTTCTCCCTGCCTGTCTTCACATGAGCGTCTTTTTGTGAGGGTGCCAATCATCTTAGATTAAGGCCCACCCGAATCCAGTGTGACCCGTCTTTAACTAGTTACATTTGCAATGACCCTATTTCCAAATAAGGTTACATTCTGAGGTCCTAGGGGGTTGAGGCTTCAACTTGGGAAGGAAATGATCCAACCCCTAAGAGAGGCCACCCCTTCTCTATCGCAGGGGCCGCCAAGTTGAGGGCATAGCAAAGTAGTGGGGCTGCACCTTTCCAGGCATAGGGTTCTCAGTCAGGGTCATCAGCTCCTGAAGCTCTTTCTCTATTTGAGTTTCAAATTAACTTCAAGTAATCTTAGATTTTTTTTCCTTTGGACATGTTTGCTAGCTCCTTAGGTCAGTAGTTCTCAAAATGAGCTACAATTGAAAATCACTCAGGAGAGCTTTTAAAATCTCAATGCTCAACCCTCAGAGAGGGACCTAGGAACACCAGGAACAATCTGTTTTTTTAATTATTGTATTATCAATGTTTATTAAATGATAATGGACATATTAGCAGGTACTGACATTGAAGATAATACATTTTTGTTTAATGGTTAATATTCACAAAGAGACAATACGTTTTTAACATAATTGCACTTGATATATGTATCTTAAAAGCTATTACTGATCATATGTGGAAGTGTCAATGTATTTTTTACGTTCTTAAAAACAACCTAGCAGATGTTTTACATTTGGATTATTTGACTTATGTTAAGACATCTAGGGGTTGGAGGATATTTCTATTTACCTCAAATTATTGTACATTTTCAGTTTCTCAGGGTCGAAAGATATTTTTTCAGAAATATTAGTCACAGGGATCAATGGATTTCTTTTTAAAAAAATTATTTTTTGTATTGTTTGGGATTCATTGAGGATATGAAGAATTAGGTTACACTGATTGCATTTGTTAGACAAAGTCCCTCTTTTTTTTTTTTTAAGAAAAATAAGAGTGGTTTTATTGATTACATATAATTTTAGCTATATTAATATATATTATAAACTTTAAGAATTAGAATAAATGACTTTTTTTTTCTTTTACCAAGAACAATCTAAGTTTGACAGCATGTTCAATGA
>CAUYRH010117407.1:0-13675 GCA_963574655.1 Perodicticus potto | reverse complement strand
TTTTTTTTTGAGGTGAAATTTAAGTTTTTGTGTGAGTAGTACTATTATACCTATCTTGAGTGTCTTGCTTGTACTGTATCACATCATACCTTTGTTTAATTCTTAATAAACTGTTCACTTGCTTAAAAAAAAACACTTTTTACTTAAAAGTGATTATAGATTCACATGAAGTTGCAAAGATAATGCAGAGATGGTGCAAGTACACTTTACCCAGTTCCCCCAGTGGCTGCATCTTACATAATTGTAGCCAAATCAGGAAATTGATGTTGGTACAACCAACGAGCGTATATTGCTCTTTCATTTTATCACTTGTGTCGATTCATGTAACCCCCCACTGTCGTCAAGAGCCAGAACTAGTCCATCTCCATGAAGACGGCCCTGGTGCTGTCCTTCTGAAATTACACCTGTCCTTTCCCCACAACCTGCCCCCATCTCTAAACCCTGGAAGCCACTAATCTGTTTTCCATCTCTACAGTTTTTGTCATTCAGAGAAAATAATCTAAATCATATAGTACATGACTTTCTGAGATTGGCTTTTTCCTCTTAGCAGTGTCCTTGAGATCTGTCCAAATTGTTTTGTGTGTCAACAGTTTACCCCTTTTCATAGCTGAGTAGTGTTCTCTGTCACAGGTGTACTATAGTTTAACAATTCCCCTATTGAGGGACATATTGGTTGTTTTCAGTTTTTTGACTGTTATAATAAAAGCTGCCATGCACAATCGTTTACTGGTCTTTGTGTGGACATAGCTTTTAATTTCTCTGTTATAAACTCCTGGGAGTGCAATTGCTGGCTAACAGGTTTATTTATTTATTTTTTTAAACTGTCCAACTATTTTCCGAAGCATACAATTTTATATTCCTACCAGCAATGTGTGAGACATCAGTGTCTTGATATTCTCACTGGTATTGGGTCACTAGTTTTTTTTTTTTTTTTATTAAATCATAGCTGTGTACATTAATGCAATCATGGGGTACAATGTGCTGGTTTCATATACAATCAGAAATATTTTCATCAAACTGGTTAACAGCCTTCATGGCATTTTCTTAGTTATTGTGTTCAGACCTTTATATTCTGCATTCAGTAAGTTTCACCTGTGCCCTTCTAAGGTGGATCACTAGTTTTTATTTTAGCTGTTCTAATAGGTGTGTGGTAATACCTTATTGTGGTCTTAATTTGCATTTTCCCAGTGGTTATATTAAATATCTTCTCCTGTACTTATTTGCTATCAAAATACCCTCTTCTCTGAAATGTCTTGCTCATTTTCTAATAGGATTTCTTAAACTGAGTTTGGGGAGTTCTTTGTGTATTCCAGATACGAAGCCTCTGCCAGATATGTGCTTTTAAAATATTTTCCTCCCTGCCTGTAGCTTATCTTCTTTTTAATGGGGTCTATGATGGAGCAAAAGTTTTTGATTTTCATCAAATTCCTGCAGATCTTTTAATATTAGTGATCTGGAACTTTGTCACTCTTTTTAATAGTTGCATTGTATTCAGGGGTATAGATGTATAATCATTTAATCAGTCCATCAGAAAGGACTGATTTGTTTAATGTATATTTACTGATTTCCAATAACTTAACAATTAAAAACAATGCTACAGCGATTCTCTGTGGATATGCAACGTTGGATACGTATGCAAGTCTACCCTTAAAATAACTTTGTAGGCATGGTATTGAGTGGGTCAAAAGGTTTGTGTCTTTTAATTGTTCATCAACGACATTGCAACAGTTTACATACACCTGCAGTGGTGGGCTAGGAGACCACCTCTAATCCTATATCCTTATCGACATCATGTTAGGGCATAAGAAAACAAAAAACTGGGCGGTGCCTGTGGCTCAAGGAGTAGGGTGCCGGCCCCATATGCCAGAGGTGGCGAGTTCAAACCCAGCCCCGGCCATGCACACACTAAAAAAAAAAAGAAAGAAAAGAAAACAAAAAACTTTGAACTCTGAGAGGTTCAAAAGGATCTCAGTGCCATTTATCTTATTTTTAAAATTATGAGTCAAATTGGGCATAGATTTGTCTGAAAGCCTTCTTTACACAGGTCATGAAAACTGTTCCTGTCATTTGACCCTTGTTTTTATAGACTCACTGGTCATTTTCTTACTGATATTAAAAGAGCTTTCAACATTCAGGAGGGAAGCAGTCCCTTTCCATAAGCAAATATTTCTCCAGTTTTGACTTGTTTATAGCATTTTTGCTTGCCATGTAGAAATTTAAATTTTTACGTGCTCAAAATTTTCTGTTTTTTTTTTTCTGGTGACTTCTGGGTTTATGACTTATGTAGACAGAAAAAAATAACTTAAAAAAGTTTTAAAAGTTAAAAAAACTCTTCCACATTTTCTTTTGACACTATAGCAGCTACCAGTCTAAAATACTAGTTCAGGCAGAATAGCTCCTTTCTAGTCAAAGTGTTGTTTGGAGAACGTCAATGTGAGTATCACCTGGGAGTTTGCAGAAGTGCAGAATCTCGGTTGCTACTCAAGGACATCTTCAATCAGAAGCTGCATTTTACCAAGCTCTCCGGTGATTCTCATGTGCATTAAAATTAGCAAAATTCTGGAGTAGCCTGTGTGTGTGTTTGTGTTTTCTCCTTTTATTATTACTATTTTTTTGAGACAGAGTCTAATTCTGTCACCCTGGATACAGTGCCGTGGCGTCACAGCTCACAGCAACCTCAAACTCCTGGGTACAAGTGATCCTCCCACCTGATCCTCCAGAGTAACTGGAACTACTGGCACCCATCACAACACCTGGCTAGTTTTTCTACTTTTAGTAGAGATTGTGTCTCGTTTTCTTGTTCTTTCTTTTTTTCTTTTCTTTCTTTCTTTTTCTTTCTTTTTTTTTTTTTTTGCAGTTTTTGGCTGGGTTTGAACCTGCCACCTCTGGCATATGGGGCTGGCACCCTACTCCTTTGAGCCACAGGCATCGCCCTTTTTTTTCTCTTTCTTTGAGACAGTGTCTCACTGGGTCACCCTTGGTAGAGTGCCCTGGCCCATCATAGCTCACAGCAACCTCCAAATCTTGGGTTCATGCAATCCTCTTGACTCAGCCTCCCAAGTAGCTGGGACTGTAGGCACCTGCCACAATGCCCAGCTATTTTTTTAGAGATGGGGTCTTGTTCTGGCTCAGGCTGGTCTTGAACCTGTGAGCTCAGGCAACCCACCCACCTTGGCCTCCCAAGTGCTGGGATTACAGGCATGAGCCACCGCGCCCGGCTTGGGGTCTCGTTCTTGCTCGGGCTGGTGTCAAACTCCTGAGCTTAAGCAATCTACCCACCTCTGCCTCATGGAGTGCTAGGGGCCCCCGAGACCTGCCTGTGTTTTCTCCTTTATTAAACAACGGTCAGGCCTAATGTTGTGGTGGGCGCCTGCAGTTCCAGGCACTGGGAGGCTGAGGCAGGAGGATGACTTGAGTCCAGGAGTTCGAGGGTTCGGTGAACTATGAGCAGGCCACTGCACTCCAGCCGGGGAAACAGAGCAAGAGACTGCCAACAAACAAAACCAACACCTTTTTAGTTCACTAAAGTTTCCACGAGGTGGCGCATGGACAATCTGAAATAATGCTGAAGATTCAAAGATTTAGGTTCAGAAAATTGTGAAAGCCAGACCCGACCTTCTGGACCCACTCACCCAAGGATCAATTTTCTGAGAGGTTCAGATAGAGCCGATTCAGGTCTGCGCTAAGGAGGGAGTGACCTCAGAGTGTCCAGTTCTGTGATCTGGTTGTATGTGCCTCTGGTCGTGGAGGTGAATGATGTTTTCTTTTAATAACCCTGTGGAGATTCGTGGAAACTGGTTGCTCTCACGCTCTAGAAGCGTGAGTTTTGACCCTCCTTGGTAGATTCACCTTCTCTAGGAACCGCCCACTCCCAGCTCAGTCTGGCTGGCACTAGCAGTTGGCTGGTGACTCTTGGGTGTCCATAAACATTGGAGTTATGTTTACCTGGCTGTCTCCTTCCTCACTTAGAGCCCAAGGATGACAACAGGGAAGTAATTAACGGCAGCCGTCCTTGGGCAAGAAGAATGAATGAGGAATTGTCTCACAAACAGGCCCTTCCCATTCCCCTGACCAGCTAGACTGTCACACCAGGTATCGTGATAAAGAGAAAATGCTGCTTGTGTCCTTAGATTTTTTTATGGGCAAATCCTTTTTCCACGTAGTTTGTCAAATTGATTTAATGAAGGTCTGCATGCTTCAGATTCCTGAACCTGGGCGTTCAGGCAGGCGTTGGTCTTTTCTGGGAAAGATATTTCACAATGGGCTGTAACCACACAGCCCGTGTTCTAGACCCTGGGCCCAGACAAGGGAGGTGCCTGTTTTCTTTAGGCTGCGTATGAGGAAGTTCAAGTGAATATGAGGATGGCTCCTATTTGGCAAACGTGTGGCAGACAAATGCGGACTGTTGGACGAAGGAGCCTGCTAGCTGCCTTAATCCAAATCGTGAAGCTAAATTTATGAAATCCAACCGGAGAACACTAAAAGGCTTAGGGGATCTCCAGCTGTCTTCCTTGGTTTAACCCCTTAGGCTCCTAGTTCTTCACTCTTGTAGCCATAGTTGAATAAGAAGAATAAAACAAAAACACCAGGGGTTGAGGTAGAAGCAGTGCAAACTTCGGTGGTTTTCAGACCATCACCAGTCTCACCCTCGATCAAGACCAACTGAGTCAGAAAATTCTACAGCGGGGCGCCACCCCCTCTAGGTAATTCTGATGCACAGTGACATTTGCCAATCACTATTTTAGAAAGTTGGTGCTACTCAAAGAAATCCTGTGGACCAACACCACCTGGGAACTGGTCGGAAATGCAGACTCTCAAGCCCCACCCTCCTGAGATTTAGATTGAATTGGTTTAATTAAAGTGGAGGACCCCATTATTGATCTTTCAAAAAACTTTCCATGTAATTCTAATTGTGCATCTGGAATTGAGAATTACTGCTGCAAAGAAGAAATTGTTAAAATAGTTGTTTTCCAGGAAAAAGGTAATCCCTTCTGCCTAGATATTCAAGGTGTGAATTACTTTCCTTTGTAGAGTCACTGGAGTTCAAACAGGACAGCTCAGTTATCCCAGTTTCCTGTAAAGAGGAGCAGGTTTCAGAGTTTAAGCTCAATTTACTGACAGTGTGACAGGAGGGAAAAGCCATGAAAAACTGAAACGTAGAAAAGGAAGGCCCAGAAGTCCAAACTTCAACTCCAACTCAGCCCAGGGTAGCCAGGCTGCAACCAAACCCCTGCCAGGGTGCAGACAAGCTGAAGCAGCAGGGGAAGGGCTCAGCCGGGCAGGGGGAGGCAGTTCATCCAGGAGAGCGTCAGCACCGGCCGGGCAGCGGGTGGCAGGGTGCTGGGCTCCAGCCTCCTCCATCAAGACGCGGAGAGGAAATGGTCCTGGGCTTTCAGAATGTGCCATCCCAAGGAAGCTGCAGCTCTGGATGTTGTGAACATCTGCTCTCATTAAAGCCTGCCTTCATCCAGAGTCTTGCAATCCTTGAGGTTATTGGCATTCCATCTTTGGGTGTTAAATTATAAATATACCGAATGCTCCTCTTCTTTGTGTTATGTAAGATAATAAAATGCCTTTTAATGGTCTCCAAACCACTGCGGGTAGCTTGGGCTTGTGTCTTACTGCATAAATCCAGGGAGCATGAAGGCCTGAGCAAGGTCAGGAGAGTCTGAGAGAGTGTTTATTTCAGTCCAACACATACTCCTTGAGATCTCTTTGATATTAGACACTGTATTGATCTTGCAGCCACTTGGATGGAACTGGAGCCCAGTGTCTTAAGTGATGTATTTCAGGAATGTTCTCATTTGTAAGTGGGAGTTGAATGCGGGATACCTATGGTCACATAGAGGCGTAATGGATATTGGAAACTAAGAACAAGGGAGGTTAGAAGGGGGGCGAGGGAAAAATCTACCTGTCCGGTACAATGTACACGATCCTGGTGACAGGTACACTGAAAAAATGATGTAATTCATCCCTGTAACAAACAACATTGTACCCCATTAGACTTTTCTAAATAAAAATATTTACGCACACAAAAAGTGGGGGAAATCATTTAAGAAGGAAACCATGAAGATGCAAATAGATGATTTTCAACAACAGAAATACAAGGTGAAAAGGCAAAGGTTGTTTATATAGAAAAGAATTGTGGTAAAAAGAAAACAAAACGAGAAACCGGGTTATCCACCTATGAATTCCATCTTTGTTATGAGCTAAACTGTGTATCTCCTTTTTCTGCTCTGTAAATGGATAAAAGGGGTTTGTCAGCTCCAGAATTTTCTTTTCCTTTGTGTTTTTTTTGAGACAGAGTCTCACTAGGTCACCCTCGGTAGAGTGCTGTGGCGTCTAGCTCACGGCAACCTCAAACTCTTGGACTTAAGTGATTCTCTTGCCTCAACCTCTCGAGTAGCTGGGACTACAGGCACCCGCCACAATACTCGGCTATTTTTTTGTTGTAGTTGTCATTGTTGTTTAGCTGGCCTGGGTTGGGTTTGAACCTGCCAGCCCCGGTGCATGTGGCTGGCATCCTAACCACTGAGCTATAGGCGCCAAGCCCAGTCCCCAAATTTTCATTCTTACCTTGAAAGATTATCTTGGGAACCAAATAATATCACGAATATGAAAACAATTAGTACAATGCAACCTTTAAATTGCCGCTATGGTCATTCTTTGCATATGTTGAGCCTCTTTGGCAGCTGCATTCTGCAGGAATAACTTTGTGCACTGGTGCAGGTGCCACAGAGACCCGCGTAACCTGGGTTACCATCGGTGCCACTTGGTGTGTTGCCGGATTGCTTAACGGGGAATGTACCGTGTTCTTTCTTTTTTTACTTTCCTTTATTGAGAAAATAAACCACAGCAATCATGAAATCAGAACTTTGGTGAAACTTGTTGCAGAAGATCCAGGAAACACATTGCAATGGCGCCTGCTGGGTCCTGCTGCAAGTCCAGAGGTGACCAGGAGAAGGGACCCAGTGATTAGGGTCTTGTAGGGAAGCAGATAAATGTGTGGAAGGGGTTTGTGTTTTGTTCGAGTGGTGGTGGTGGTGAGTGGGGGCCAAAATAAAAGGTTAGAACATTCATATTCTTGAGAAAATGGAAATGGTACATGCTGTATATAAGAATTTAGGCCTTAATATTTATTATGTGACCTGAGACAAGGAGAGTAATCTCTCAGCATCATTTCTCCATTTGTGAAACGGCAACAAGGCCTGCCCTCACAGGATTGTGATAGGGGGTGGACAGATGCCAGGAAAGTGATCGTAATGTGCTGTGAGTGTCCAGTAAAGGCTATTATTATGATGACGGTTTGGAGAACTAACTTGGAGATAAAATGTGTTTAACAGTGGAGACACTTTATCTGACAATGTGCTGTGCTGGCCACCAGGAGTTACGTCTGGAAAGTGCGATGCTTTCCTAATTTGAAGGCAATGACTGAAGTGGAAAATGTTCAAGCGAGTTTCTCTTTAAAAGAAATGTTTTCTCTCATGTAAAATTTTTGGCACTTGTCAAAATCAGGACTACTGCCTTTGCTCAGCCAGGCTTTCCTTTTGTATCTAGACAAGAGATGAGTCAAAGATTTCACTATTCTTTTATCTCTTTCAGTCCAATACTTAGTAGGAATTACTCTTACTCATACTGCTCCAACCCTTCTGCCAACAGGGCTGTGTGGAGTGGATTTTGTGCTTGAAATTCAAATCGTTCTGGGTCCAAACTGGCAAGGCTTGCTTGAGCAAGACAGGAGATAAACCCAGCCCTCAACCAAGTTCTGGACGGGCAACCAGGTGGCACCATTTCAAAAAAAAACTGTCTTCCAACCACTTTGTTATATTCCCTCAGGGTAGGGGTAGTGGGCCTCTGTTGACACCATGTCATGTAACTCTTATTTCACTGACATTAAAGGAAAAAGCCTTCTTGTTTTCTTATAAAAACAAAAATCCTCAATCAAATGTAATCTTTGATTAAATTGTGATTTTTTAATGGAAAATTTTTCAATAATAGATATGACCTTTTTCGTTGCAGTGTGTGGGCTCTCTCCTGTGAGAAGGAAGCACAAAAGTCTTAGTGTAACTTGCTTAAGAGCAAAACACAATAGTTATCCGCTAATCCCGTTGCTTCCAAAGGGAAGCAAAAAAAAAAAATTTATATTTTTTAATTGATTCTTTTCGTTATTTAAAAAGTTCCATTCTTATAGAAAAAGGGGAAAAATGTCAATCATGTTTATAAAGCTCATTAAAATAAAGTCTCAATAGCCCACGTAGCCAGAAACTCTGCTCAAAACATTTAGCAGGAGCAGAGGCCGAGTTCCTCTGCATTGTACGGATGATGGGCCTCTTCTCAAGACAGCAGGACAGCATGGTGTACATGTTCCAGAATTTATTAATCCATTCATGGATCGATGGGCACTTGGGCTTCTTCCATGACTTAGCAATTATGAATTGGGCTGCAATAAACAATCTGGTACAGATATTTTTGTTGTAATGTGATTTCTGGTCTTCTGGGTATATACCAAGTAAAGGAATTATAGGATCAAATGGCAGGTCTATTTTTAGATCTCTAAGTATTCTCCAAACATCCTTCCAAAAGGAACGTGTTAGTGTGCATTCCCACCAGCAATGTAGAAGTGTTCCCTTTTCTCCACATCCACGCCAACATCTCTGGTTTTGGGATTTTGTTATGTGGGCTAATCATACTGGAATTAGATGATATCTCAAGGTAGTTTTGATTTGCATTTCTCTGATGATTAACGATAGTGAACATTTTTTCATGTGTCTGAAGGCCGTGTGCCTGTCTTCTTGTGGTACTTGTATATCATGGAATATTATGCAGCCTTAAAGAAAGATGGTGACTTTACCTCTTTCATATTTACATGGATGGAGCTGGAACACATTTGTCTTAGCAAAGTATCTCAAGAATGGGAGAAAAAGTATCCAATGTACTCAGCCCTAGTATGAAGCTAATTTATAGCTTTCATATGAAGGCTATAACCCAATTATAGCATAAGAAGACGGGGAAAGGGGTAAGGGAGGGAAAGGGAGGGGGAGGGTGGGTGGAGAGAGGGTAAATGGTGGGATCACACTCATGGTGCATCTTAGAAGGGACAGGTGAAACCTACTAAATGCAGAATACAAATGTTTTCATACATTAAACGAGAAAATCCCATGAAGGTTATGTCGAACAGTTGGATGAAAACATTTCAGATTGTATATGAAGCCCGCACACTGTACCCCATGATTGCACTAATGTACACAGCTATGATTTAATAAAAAATAAAAATTAAAAAAAAAGACAGCAGGACCAAAGTTTCTCACTTAGTAAATTTTTCCATGCTAATGAAAAATGTACGATCTTTTTATATGTTTATGAAATAAAACGATGGCCTACATTGTTGACATAGATGATTTCGTGTACTTTTGAATGTTTTACATTGTTTAAATCTGGGAAGTCAGGGCCAGTGCCCTCCACTCCTCCATCCCTCATCCTGCAAAACGTGCCCAGGCTGTGGTTGGAAGAATCCCTAGAAGGGTTCAGAGTCCTGGCAAGTCGTACAAGGTGAAGGACGGAGTTCAGTGACAGCGGGGAGAATGAGCCCCCGCTGGGAAGAACGTGCCTGTATGTTAAAGGTTATATGGAATTGCTGTGGGGATAAAAAAAACAACAGCGAACAAAACAAAGTTTAATTTTACTCTGTTAAGTAATCACTGGGGACCAGGTCTCGATTTCTCTTTGTCTCTATCTGGGTCACCACTGAGGTGACCTAATACTGTCCTCTGCCTCTACATCAGGGTTATTCAACCATTTTTATCTCATGGAACACTTGAACCTGTAGTTAAACTTTCTCAGCACACTTAAATGATATTGATCAAAAAAAGAGTAGGAAAAAGAATATATGTACTATGCTTTAAACTTCTTTTGAAAATAATTTAATTAACGACCTTTAAAAATGTTCACAGCACACTGTCGCAGCCCCTGTGGCCCTGGTCTCGATGGCCACAGGAAGGAACCAGGCGAGAGGCGGATTAGAAGTACAAATCCACCTTCGAAATCATCTCCCTGGTGACTCCCACACAGATTCCAGCCACCTGCCCTTCTGCCTGATACCCTCCATCCTTGGACCTCTATGAGAAGCCCAAGTTCCTGTTTATTTTTCTTTTTAATGTAAAGTGGTTATGCTATAGCCTTATTTTTACTGTCTCTTTTAAACATGTCATCAGGACCCCCATTCCTTGGAAAATCAGCTTGTCTAGGCACATTTCCTCCTACAAAAGAATATCAAAATAAAATATTTTTAATTCCATTTGCTATCTTGGACACAGGGTAAGAGTTCTGAAGCCAGACTGCTTAAGCTTGGGGATCGGTTGCTCTTCTTACTAGCTGTGAAATCTTAGGCAAGCTATTTAACCTCTCTGTGCCTCATTTGTGAAATGAGAACAGTAAGAAATCCAGGCTCATTGAGTTGTTCAGAGGTTGAACAACTGGTCACACCCAACAGAGAGAATCTGTTTCTCTAAGTGTTGAGTAACTGTATAAGTCATCATTTTTATAATTGGAAAACATTGTTACAATTGGAAAAACTAGGGGGTGGAATGCAATATTTACCTGTTCTTTAGGTGCTATATCATACACTTACCAGAAACAGATAAGCTAAACAAGATAGCAAATGGAATTAAAAATATTTTATTTTGATATTCGAAGGTGGATTTGCTCACAAATATTAAGAATAAGATATTTTTTCCCCACCAATTGAGAATCTCAGATGATACTGGAAACTAAGTTTATTTAAATACCCAAAGAATGAGTGATAGCACTTGACCTTTGAGTTATAAATTGTTAATACAGTTCTAATAGTCAACATACATGCCTGGGAACACTGTATTTTTAGATTTTCCACTAAATTTAAAATAGGGTTATTTTTATAGTTTTGTCTTGTCCATTCCTACAGACCCCAATTTTTATTTTTAAATCAAGGAGAAAGTAAATGCCCATAAGCAAATCCAAGTGTTATTTTATTTTTATTTTTTGAGACAGAGTCTCACTTTGTTGCCCTCGATAGAGTGCCATGTCGTCATAGCTCACAGCAACCTCAAACTCTTGGGCTCAAGTGATCCCATTGCCTCAGCCTCCCAAGTAGCTGGGACTACAGGCTCCCTCCAAAATGCTCGGCTATATTTGATATGGAATTTCACTCTGGCTCAAGCTGGTCTCAAACTCCTGAGCTCCGGAGATCCACCCGCCTTAGCCTCCTAGTGAGCGTAATTTTAGATGCTCTCCAAACTATAAATTCCCACAGCATTTATGCCACAGAACAGGAGAATAGGTACAGGAAAACACAACAAGCTTGCCCAACAATTGAGAATCTACTAAATGTCAAGTACTAAGTCACTCTGCTTTTTACACTCTACTTTATTAAGGTAGAATTACCATATAGACCTGGCATGGTGGATCACACCTATAATCCTAGCACTCTAGGAGGCTGAAGTGGGTAGATGGCCTGAGCTCACAGGTTCGAGACCAGCCTGAGCAAGAGCAAGACCCCCCCATCTCTAAATATAGCTGGGTGTGTGGCAGGTGCCTGTAGTCCCAGTTACTTGGGAGGCTGAGGCAAGAGAATTGCTTGAGCCCAGGAGTTTGAGGTTGCTTTGAACTATGATGCCATGGTACTGTACTAGGGCAACAAAGTGAGACTCTGTCTCAAAAAAAAAATTACTATATAATAAAATTCACTAATTGTATGAGTATAGTTTTACAAACATGCATGGTGGGGTCTCCACTACAATAGTCATGATCTAGAACATTTTCATCACCCCAGAAAGTTCACTACTGTCTTTTGTAGTCAACGCCTTCCTTCACTCCCATTGCCAGGGATGAACTTTCTGTTATTAAAGGTTAGCCTTCTCTAATTTTTCATATAAATGGAGTCATTGACATAGACTTTTTTGTATCTGGTTTCTTTTTTTTTTTTGGCTGGGGCTGGGTTTGAACCCACCACCTCTGGCATATGGGGCCAGCGCCCTACTCTTTGAGCCACAGGCGCTGCCCTGTATCCAGTTTCTTTCACTTACCATATTGCTATGGGATCCGTCTATATTGTGGAATGTATCAGCTTTTGTTCCTTTTCATTGCTGAGTCGTATTCCACTATATCCACACTGTGGTTTGTCCATTCTCCACTTGCTAAGTATTTGAGATTTTAGCTATCATAAAACTATGGGGAGCATTTATGTACAAATATATATATGCCTGGATTTCTTACAATTCTCATTGCACAGATGGAGAAATACAGATGGAGAAACTGAGGCATACATATCTTATCTTTTTGGAGATGGAGGTCTCACTAAGTTGCCCAAGCTCAAACTCCTGGGTTAAAGTTATCGTCGTGCCTCAGCCTCCTGAGTTGCCGGGATTACAGGCATGAGCCCCTAAGCCTGGCTGTGTAAAAATACTTTTGTGGACATGTTTTTATTTGTCTTGAGTACATATTTAATAAAGGGAGCATTGGGTCACAAGGTAAGTGTTGTTTAACTTCTTAATAAATTACCAAGCTGTTTTCCAAAGTTGCTATATTATTTCTCATCAGCACTCTGAGAGCGCTCCAGTTACTCCACATTCTTGCCAACATTTGGTGTTTTCAGTCTTTTGAAGTTTAACCATTTTAGTGAACACATAGTGGGCTTTCATTGTGGTTTAGAATTTCCCTAATGGTTAACGATGTTGAGTGTCTCATCGTATACTTATTTGCCATTCATATAGCAAATATTTTGACTATTTAAAAATTGAACTGTTTGGGTGGCACCCGTGGCTCAGTGGGTAGGGGGCTGGCCCCATATACTGAGGGTAGCGGGTTCAAACCCGGCCCCGGCCAAACTGCAACAGAAAATAGCCAGGTGTTGTGGGGGGCGCCTGTAGTCCCAGCTACTCTGGGAGGCTGAGGCAAGAGAATCACCTAAGTGCAGGAGTTGGAGGTTGCTGTGAGCTGTGACGCCACAGCATTCTACCGAGGGTGACAAAGTGAGATGCTGTCTCTACGAAAAAAAAAGTTGAGCTGTTTGTCTTCTTATTTTCGAATTATAAAATTTTTTTATGAATTCAAGATACAAGTTCTTTTTTTTTTTTTTTTTTGAGACAGAGCCTCAAGCTGTCACCCTGGATAGAGTGTCGTGGCATCACAGCTCACAGCAACCTCCAATTCCTGGGCTCAAGTGAGTCTCCTGCCTCTGCCTCCCAAGTAGCAGGGACTACAGGCGTCCGCCACAATGCCTGGCCATTTTTTGGTTGCAGCCGTCATTGTTGTTTGGTGGCCCAGACTGGATTCGAACCCGCCAGCTCAGGTGTATGTGGCTGGCACCTTAGCCCATTGAGCCACAGGCGCCGAACCAAGATACAATCTTTATTGGATATGTTTTGAAAATATTTTTCCCCATTTGACTCTTCATTCTTTTCATATTGTTTATTTGAGAGCAAAAGTTTGAATGTTAATGAAATTTAATTCATTAATTTTTATGATGAATGGTTTGTATGTCCTACTTAAAAACTCTTTGTCAACCTGATTAATATAACATTCATGATATTTTCTCATTAAGAAGGTGGTAACCTGCCTGGAATTACACTGTGGAAAATGATGCATTTCTCATCTCAATGACATCATCATACCCAACTGTTTGAAAAAGCCAGAAACCTTG
>CAUYRH010117405.1:0-15252 GCA_963574655.1 Perodicticus potto | reverse complement strand
AGGCTAGAGGCCTAGAGGAGGAGATGGGGAAAGACCGGGAGAGGAACGGAGAGAGCTTCTCTCTCCCTACTTGAAATCTCTCCCACTACCAGGAGCTTTGGTGTTTTCTGTATTCTTTTCTGTAAATCAATTCTGCCTTATCATGGACGGGTTGGGGGGGGGGGGAAATAATGTAATGAAGAATAATAAAATACATGTATTTTAAAAAAAAAAAAAACCTTATAAATCTGAGGATATCTTTATAATACAATAAAATCATTGGGTCATAAAAAAAAAAAAAAAAATCTTCAACTATGGTTTTTCTATCTCTCACCCTAGCTCTGTTAGTTGTTGCTTTATATGACTTTATGTTATATTTTCAGGGGCATACATGTTCAGAGTCATTATATTTCTTGATATATTGTTTTATCAATATATAACATCCTTATATTCCTCCTCAAAAAGCTTATGCCTTGAATTACTATTTCTCTGATATTAAAATTCCCTCCTAGATTATTTCTGGCCAATCTTTTCCTATCCTTTCTGTATCCTTTTGTTTCTAATATTACTTGATTTTTATCTTGTAATTCATTAGAGAATCATTATGGTTTGATTAATGAATGAATTTAAACTATTTACAATTAAGGTAATTCCTCTTACATTAACAGTCATTTCTACCTTTTTAATGTTTTTTATTTTTATAACTTCTTTTTTCCCCCTTCTTTTCTTTTACTCTATTGGTTAGATGGAATTTTCTTCTGCTGGTTTGAAAGTTAAATATCCTATTTTTATTCTTTGAGGAGTCATCCTTAAGCCCTTAAGGACTGTATGAAAAAGGTCCTTGTGAAAATTAAGGGGCAAAATCCCTATCAATTTCTTAAGCTATCGATATGTATTTTTTCCTCCAGAAAACGCATTTCAGAGAAATGGACAAAAACAAACCAGAATGACAGAGAGAAGGATGATATTAAGAGAAGGAAATAAAGACGAGGGCAAGAGTCAGGAAAGACCAAGAAAACAAAGGTAAGCTGACACAGAGGAAGAATTAGACTCTGAGGGAATGAGGCCAGGAGCTCTGTGTATCCAGTATGCTCAGATTCCGACGGAGAAAAAGCTCTAGGCTTCATTAGTTTCTGCATGTCATATCCCTAAATCATTGTTTACCCTTGATAAGAAAAGCATTCCAAATTATCTAACGCTTAATCACTAAGCAGTCACTGTGTTCTAGGCCCTCCTCCAGACCTGCAGACAAGGCGGGGAACAGCAGACTCTGGCCTTTGTAGAGCTCACAGTCACGACAAAAGTTTATAAAGCAATGGCGACAGAGGAGGAAAGGACAGATAGGAGCTACCATGGGAAACTCAGCCCAGTCTATGGGAGTCAGGAAAATCCTTCTGTGCAAAGTGACATCTCAGCTGAGACTAGAAGTACGCAGCTCCTTCACCAGTACTGCCAACAGCAACGGCTGGCCCTAACTGCAGTCCCCCTGCTGGGCGCTGGCCCTCTGTGCCCTACGGAGCCATGGGCAGAACACACACAGATGCATCAAGGCTGTGGCGTTCATGCTCACCATGAAGCCACCTGTGCACAGCAAGCCCAAGTTCTCTCAGGACACACGCTCAGGATTCACCAGGGGCCACCCTGCCCAGCCTGTGTCATTGGGTGTCTGCAAAGTGACACCATTAGAGGGCTATGTGGTTCCTGAGGCCCACCACTTTTCTACTCAGCCTGCCTAGGCATTAACTCAGTGTCTTAATTTCTTTTTGGGCACAATCGTACTCACTAATTTAGACAGATTGAGGAAGGAGTCTGTTAGGAAATCTGTGAAGAACAAAAGCAGTTGTTACTGTTGCCAAGGAGCTGCAGTAAACCCAAGTGAGGCCCACCTCAACTGTCATCCGCACTGGGCTTAAGGAACAGCTAGAAAGAAAACAGTATGGAAATAGTGGAGGATCATGAGCGCCAACTTAGGAGACAACCACTGTGTCCGAACCTTAATTTTCTCACTTGCTGCCTCTGTGACCTTGGGAAAACCGCTGAGCTACACTGAACCACAGTTTCTCTGTTTGTAAAGGCATTTAATAGCTTCACAAGGTGGCGGTGAGGATTGAACAGCACCATGTCTGGCACATCCTTAGCACAGAACTTGTATTTAATAGGGAGTCCAAAAGGTCATTGCTTAGTACCCATACTAGTTTAATAATAGACTTAGTATTAACATTAGTATACCATTAGTATATTATAGCTTAACCTAGATGCAGTAACAAAGGAGATAATATCACTATTTTCTCTGATTAGAAGTATATTTTGAATTTCTGTTGCCTATAGTTATTCAAAGCATGGGAAAATACAAGAAGTGGTTTCCAATGTATGTATAATATCCGGTCTATGGTATTTAATAATCACTTCTTAGAATTAGTTTAAACTATATTCGAAGGTCTTATTAATAAAGATAACTTTGTAATTGAGTGAGGGAATTATAATAGATTTTTTAATAGACTTCAGTGTTGACCTTATTGGCTTCATTTAAGAATCTGAGACATTTGGTCATGTTTTTATCAACTTCTTTGCTCATTCATTGTCATTCATCATTTATTCAACAAATATTTGGTTTGATTCCTGTCACAGAGGCATTTTGACAAAGTAGGCATTCAATTAATATTTGTTGAAGTTTTAAAGTAATTATATTATCAGAATAAAACCATTCATATATATATATATATTTGATTATACTTATAAATATAATCAACTTCAAGCTTTACTTTGCTTAAAGCATAACAAATTAGCTGATCTATGTCCAGTAAATTTTTACTTCTTGAGGGTTGTTTTGGGAAATTTCTACTCCATTAAACTTCCTCATATCTCTAAAACAGTGAAAAAAGCCTGAATTCCCTATATAGTGACAAAGCTATAAATAGAAGAGTTCACTAAATAATCATTTACATTCCTAAAACATGAGCAGCTCTCTTTTCTATTTAATCCTCAATTTTTACATATTTTACTTTTCCATTTGCAGTTGAAATGCTCTGCAGTGCTATTAATATTTGCCAAATTACAATGAATATTTTCACTCTGTGGCTAACCACTTCTGAGTTT
Source organism: Perodicticus potto (assembly GCA_963574655.1). Taxonomy (NCBI): domain Eukaryota; kingdom Metazoa; phylum Chordata; class Mammalia; order Primates; family Lorisidae; genus Perodicticus; species Perodicticus potto. The sequence continues at coordinate 12,177 of CAUYRH010117405.1, read as the reverse complement.
ACCAAAGTTGGAATGGAATTGAAATTTATACAACTTTCCCCCAGATCAGACAATCATAGCATACAGACACTCTTTGGAGGTGTACACCACGGAGGGAGTTGGAACATGACAGCTTGTTGTCCCTGCTAAAATGCTTCCCTGAAAAAAAATCTATATGTTGACAAGTTTAATTACTCTTGATTTTCATTCCTGCCTTTTGAAAATGCTGAAATTTTTAGGCTATGAAAAATGTTAGCATTTGAAAGCAGAGTTATTAGAAGAGGAAGGCAGAGACTCAGACGTGTTCAATTCACAATTCCAGAGCCCAGGGGAGCTCCTCAGGACTGTGCTTGCCATAAGAGCTTTCACAGGGTCATCCAGCTCAGACTTCCCTGGTAGAGACCATCCGGGCATGATTCACTCTGCCACCCTTAAGCCAGAGCAATGGCTTACTTATGCACAATGGGGAGAACTTGTCACATCGTTCAAGTTTAAAATATAAAACCATCCAATAATTTAGGATCACAAGTCTGTGTAAGCAAAAGTCTCCCACGATTGTTAACACTGAGTGGGAAAAAAGCCAATTTCAAAGGCTTATGTACCATACAGTCCATAATACGAGAAGTGGTTTCCAATGTATGTATAATAGCTAGTCTATGGTATTTAATAATCACTTCTTAGAATTAGTTTAAACTATATTTGAAGGTCTTATTAATAAAGAAAACTGTGTAATTAAGTGAGGGAATTATAATAGATTTTTTTGGCATAGTATTCCCAAAGTTACCAAATTATACTGATGGAGAACAGGTCAGGGGTTGCTAGAGATTAGAGTTGCAGAAAGGATGCGATGATAAGGAGCTAATGTGAAAGTGTTTCTTGGTGGTGATGGAGCAGTTCTGAATTGAGATTGTGGTGACGGTAACTTGAATCTACACATGAAAAAATTTCATAGAACTACACACACACCTCAAACACAAGTGTATGTAAATCTGATAAAAATCCCCATAAGATCTACAACTGAGTCAAAAGTATTGTACTAACATCAATTTCCTAGATTGTAAAATACATTGTCATTGCGTAAGACATTATCATTAGGGAAAACTTCATGAAGGGAGCTAACTATATGTCCTATTTTGTAACTTTTTGCGAGCCTTAAACTATTTAAAAATTTTTAAAAGATATCAACCCGCCATTCTTCATGGGACTATGTTTTCAAATTTTCATTTGAGAATAGACATACTAACATATGCCTGATCTATATGTATTACTGACAGCACGAGGAAAGTGGTATTTAACTGCCCTACGCCTGTTTTTATTGTCACACCTTTCTGCAGTAGTTGAATGATGTGGGTAGGAGTGAGATTCAAAAGGGGATTTTTCCCATAGGATAGAGATGTTTTAGCGAGGAGATGTTTAAAGCTGCTCCACCACCTGCTCTGGGCTGGGACCAGGCACTGAAGCAGTAGGGCATCAGGGCAAGTATAAACAAGGGGAACCTCAGACCAGGGCTTTCCACACCTGCAGCAAACCATGGGGGCTATCCAGGAGGTAAAGAGGCTGGAAGCTTCTGAAGGGAAGCTTCTAGTGCTGTGGAGCAAAGCTGGGATGCTGGGATGCTAGGCCTAGACAGAAGACGTCGCAAGCCACATGTATAAACAGGGACACATGGGGCGGCGCCTGTGGCTCAAGGAGTAGGACCCCAGCCCCATGTACCGGGGGTGAAGGGTTCGAGCCTGGCCCCAGCCACAAACTGTAAGCAGGGACACAGCTCAAGTGCCCCGAGCAAATATTCACAGGGCTGTTGAGTGGGAGAGAGAGTCGACTCATACTATATCAATCTGAGGGCAGATCTCATATCTGTAGGTAGAGACCAGATGAAAGCAGCTTTCAACTCATCATACAGAACTGCTCAGCAGGCCTTCTTTGGCAGGTAATAAGTTCCCAAATACTGGAAATACTTGAACTTAGATTAAATGTCCACCTGTTGAGATGCTATTACCCAGTCAAAGGTCCCCATCCCATTCTAAGAGGACAACCAACAGTGAGGACAGAGTGGGTGGATGATCCTGACTTGAAGATATGGTCCAGCATTGCTTCCTGATTCTTTTTTTAAAATTCCAGCAGTCTTCTTTGGCACAACTGTAAAGGGAATAGAGTCCTTGACTGTTTTTTTGGCTTGACTATTATTAGCATATACAAAAGCTACTGATTCATGTGTATTGATTTTGTGTCCTGAGACGCTACTGTATTCCTTGATCACTTCTAAGAGTTTTGTGGCTGAGTCCCTGGGGTTTTCCAGGTATAAAATCATATCATCTGCAAAGAGTGAAAGTTTGATCTCCTCTGACCCTATGTGGATACCCTTGATCGCCTTCTCTTGCCTGATTGTGATGGCTAAAACTTCCATTACAATGTTAAAAAGCAGTGGAAACAATGGGCAACCTTGCCTGGTTTCTGATCTGAGTGAAAATGATTTCAATTTTACTCCATTCAATATGATATTGGCTGTGGGTTTGCTGTAGATGGCCTCTATCAGTTTAAGAAAAGTCCTTTTTCTACCTATCTTCTTAAGTTTTCTGATTATGAAAGGATGCTGGATATTGTCAAAGCTTTTTCTGCATCTATTGAAAGAATCATATGGTCTTTGTTTTTTAGTTTGGAGCTGGAACATATCCTTCTTAGTAAAGTATCTCGAGAATGGAAGAAAAAATATCCCATGTACTCAGTACTATTATGAAACCAATTTACAATCACTCACACTTTCATGTGAAGAATAGATCACAACTGTGGCCCAAGATGAAGGAGGGAGGAGGGGGGCTGGGAGGGGAGGGGGAGGTCAGATCGAGGGAGGGTGAATGGTGGGATCACACTGATGGTGCATAATGCAAGGGTACATGTCAGATCTCGTAGTATAGAGTATAAATGTCTTAACACAATGGCTAAGTAAATGAGATGAGGTATACATTAACCAGTGTGATGTAAGCATTCCTAAATCTATATGAAATCAGCACAATGTGCCCCATAAATGCATTAATTTATACAAGATCTATGTGTTTATGATTTAATAAAAAAAAATAAGACAAAATAAAATTCCAGCAGTATTTCCTAAGCCCATTAGCTCTTCATTAGTTTATGATGTCCCAAAATGAATCTTACCTCCCCAGCAGATCCAGACCTGTGCTGCTCCTTCCTGCCCCGCAGAGGCTGGCAGCTCTGTAAACACCTGATGCCAGGTGAATTATGGCTCTGGCATGCCCCAGGCAAGAGGCCAGCCCGGCCGCCCCTCCAAGTCCTCTCACACTGCAAGTCCATAGATTTTATGACTCCAGAGTGCTTCCTGGCATAGACTCCTTCCAATGGTGATTCATTTCTCCTTCGCAGCTTTGTCAGTGTTTGGGTTTTCTACTTAGTTCTCAATGAACTAGCTATCATAGTTATAGCTCCCTAGAAAATGCCATACAGTAACTCTGTCAGGGGTTTTATTTGCTTAGACGGATCGTTTTATTTCAGCAAGGTGTTTTACTAGCTTAGAGAGTCATGAATCACTTCAAAGGTAGATGAAAGATGACACAATACACACAATTTTATATGGAATGTTGTTCTTTCTATTGAAGATCATGTCTCCTTGATTGGGATGTAAAATCAATTTAATTTCTGGCCAATTATGGAAAATGGATCACATCAAGATATCCATGCACCTGCCCAACCAGAGTTAAGAAAGTGAGTCCAACACCCACCTGCTTACAGTTACTCATGGAATCTTCCTTCATCAGTGCATAGGGCTGTGATGGCCCCAAACAAAGCAGTATAAGGCTCCTCCCTGAGGATGCCCTAACCACACCAGTGACTAAGATCCCAACAAATCTAAGAGTGGGATTGCAAACTTTCTTCTTTGGAAAGAAGTATGGACAATCCTCCAAGAACTAAAAGTACACCTTCCATTTGATCCCATAATCCCATTACTAGGTATTTACCCAGAAGAAAAAATATTATTTTACCATAAGGACATATGGACTAGAATGTTTATTGTGGCTTAATTCACAATTGCTAAGGTGTGGAATCAAACCAAGTGCACATTAATACATGAGTAGATTAATATACTATGGTATATGTATACTATGGAATACTATTCAGCCCTAAAAAGATGGAGAGGTTGTATCTTTTGTATTAACCTGGATGGAGTTGGAGAACATTCTATTTAGTAAAGTATCATAAGAATGGATAAGAAGTATCCAATGTACTCAATACTAATATGAAACCAGTAAATGAACAAATACATACCCACCCAAGAGAAAAACACAAACTCAAGGAGGGAGAAGGTAGTGGGGATCTGGGGAGAGGGAGCAGGATTGGTGTGCTCTCACCCCTCAGGCACAATGTAAGGGTACATGGCACTCCTCCTGGGTGAGGGCACAACTACAGTTTGGATTCTACCGAACAAATGCAAATAATGTCACCTACCCTCATATTAATCTGAAATTTTAAAAAATGAGAGTGCTTTTGAAAAAGGAATTGTATTAGTTAGGATAGACTTAGCTGCAGTAACACCTAAATTCTTAAACCTTAGTGGCTTAGCCCAGCAAAAGCTTATTTCTTAGTCTCATCAGGATTCAATGAGGTTTGGTTAGGCCATATTCCATGGGGACCCAGGAATCAACCTTGTTACAGAAGGAAGAAGAGAGGGAAAAAAGAACTCCATCTACTTTGAAATGCCTGCGCCTGGAGGTAACACCCACTGCTAATACTTATAGCCCACTGGCCAGAACCTGACTGCAAAGACGTCAGAGAAACAAGGAACAGCCAGGTGTTCAGTAAGTGCAGATGTCTCTGCCACAGTGCTCACCTCATGGGCTTTCTCAGTGCACAGATTGCGCCTTGGCTGTCACCCAGTTGAGCCGGTGACCACTGGCATGCAGATGTGTCCTGGTGTACAAAATGCACTTAGAAGGCCACCTTCACTTCTCTGTCTGGAGAACTGGGCTCCACAACTCAGAAAGCCTCTTCTGGAAGCAAAGGCAAGGAGTAGAGGTGTCAGACCTGGAAATTCCTGAACAGAGGGAATGTGGGTCTCCTCCCCCTTGTCTGCATTCCAGACCTGAAAGCATCCATCCATCAGGGAAATGCAGAGCAGAAAACCCAACCATGCCTCTGCACAGCCCTTTGCTCAGAGCAGCACTTTTCAACCTTTTTTATCCCACAGCACACTTGAAGCTGTAGTTAAACTTCCGTGGCATACTTAAATTATGTTGATCAAAAAAAAGGAGTAAAAAAAAAATAATATATTACTGCACTTTGAACTTCTTTCAAAAATAATTTAATTAATGATCTTTAAAAATTTTCTCCACATACTGGTTGAAATCACTGACTTAAAGCCTTGTCTTGGGAGCACCTGTGTTTGAAGCCAGCGAGCTGGGCCGTTGCAGGACCCAGAGCATCACACACGTGGGCCACCAGGGACTGTGGCAGAGCTCAGGCACGGTGTTATCTCTGGGCCTTGACCTCTCTGTTATCTCTGGGCCTTGACCTCTCTGACTTAATAGTGGCTGAAGTCCCCTTTAGGAAAGTCAAGTTTGGGAGGGTCCCACATATCTTATCATTTACCAATTAAAAAAAAAGATAAAAGGAATAGCTGTTAAGACTCAGCAGAATCTCATCTGCACATGAACCTGCCAAACTGCTCAGATGTTATATTATACCATTATGGAATTCATGTTATAGCATCTTCAACATAAAGAATCATTTCAGTGAGCAAAGCACTTTTTTTCTTCCCCAAATCCTGTTTTAATTAGAAAATTGATGAAAAATATAGAACCACCGCCCCATAGCTACTTTTAAAAAATCTATTTGGAAGCCTTGAAAATATTGGTGAATTATAAAAGAAATTGAACTCTGATACTTTTCTCCCATTTTATTGTTCCTTATTCCCTGAAAAGCCTCCAACATTGAATTTCTGTAGTTTTGAATAAGGATGTATTTTCCCCTTAGAAACTGTAGGTATTCTAATTATATGTAAATCAGTTCACAGAAATAAATATCCATGGTTAAAGGGTATTTAAAATGTTAAAAGCTTTTTCTCAACTATTCTCTGTTTAAAAAAAAAAAAGAAATGTCTATTTCCAGAATCTTGGTAGCTTTAACACTCCATGTTTCTCTTTCATGAATACATACAAGAATCTTTTTATGCAATGCTGTTTCCTGGGTTGTTCTGCTTTCTGTAAAAGTAATTCTATGTTAATCTCCCTTTCTTAACAGTGAAAACTTTTTTCTCTTATTCAGAATCAAAATATTCAATTGGGCAAGACCGACTAGAAATTAAGAAAGTTGTTCCTGTATTGAAAAGAATTTCTTGGCAGGTATGGTGGCTCATACCTGTCATCCCAACACTTTGGGAGGCTGAGGTGGGAAGATCACTTGAGCCTCATCCTGGAGTCTGAGCTATGATGCTGCTGCCACTGCACTCCAGCCTGAGCAACAGAGTGAGACCCTATGTCAAAAGCAAACAAATAAATTGTTACTAAAATGTTGCCCTAAATGCCATGAAAGCTATGTCAACCAGTTCGATGAAAATATTTCAAATTGTATATAAAACCAGCACATTGTACCCCATGATTGCATTTATGTACACAACAATGATTTAATAAAAAAAATTAAAAATAAAATAAAATAAAATGTTGCCCTTTACTTTCTAAAAACACTGCAGCAATTTTATTTCTAAAGGGTCATTATTTCCCTGATACTGAATTGTGTTCAGTTCTAGTCTCCCGGCTATAAATACCATCAAAATGCTGATGATCCCAACTTTCTAACTCTACCCCTGAACTTCAGGGTCACGTAACCAAGTGCCTATGTAACATCTTCCCTTGGTTGTAAAGGAATTGCAGACTGAGCATGTCCAAAACCTAATTCCTGCTCTTCTACAAACTTCCCCTTCCCGGCTTCCTCTATCTCAACAAAGGGCTGAGCACCTCCGGTTTCTCAGGGCAAAAAGCTTTGCAGTTATCTTCAGTTCCACTCTTTCTCTAACATACCACTTCTAAGACATCAGCTAAGTTCTGCTGGCCCATCTTCAAAATACATTTAGAATATTACCAAGTTGTTATCGTCTCTACCATTATTACCCTGGTGCAAGCCACCATCATTGCCTGCTTAGATTTTCACAATGGACTCTCCTGATTCTGCTCTTGTCCTCCTACAGTCTGATTTTAACACCACAGCCTGAGTGATCCTTTTAAAACATCAAGCAGGCCATGTCATTTCAGTGCCCTAAACTCTCTCTGGCCTCCCATGTCAACAAACACCAAAGTAGAAAGCTTACAATGGCCCATAGGACCCTCTTTAGTCTTATTTCCCACAACTCTTCCCTGGCTCACTCAGCTGGACCTGCATGGATTTGTTCCTCAAACACCCCAGGGCCTTTCCACTGGCAGTTTCTGTGCCTGGAGTGCTCTCCCAGATATCTGCAAGGTGCCCACAGATCACGTCTGTGCTCTAGATCTCCCCAACCACTAACAATGGCAACATCCTCACTCCTACCCCACCTCCCTTCCCGGCTGCATCTTTCTCCATATTTCTTGCCATCCTCTGACATACTTTAGATTCTACTTATTTGTTTACTATCTGTTGTTTTCTTACTAGGTCATAAATTGCATAGGGGCAGAGATGTTCATCTGCCTACTACTATGTCCACTTAAGAATGGCGCCAGTCACACAGTAGACAATAAATAAATATTTATTGAAGGAGTAACTGAAATTGCATTCAATGGTGAAGCAGTATTTTTGGCTAAATTAGGGACTCATGCTCACCCTTCATGCCTGATAACATTCCTCACTCAATTATTAGTGGTAAGTGAAACAATCACTGGCCAAGAGGCTCCTGTGACAGGACTAACAGGTGCTAAATCTGTGACTCAAGTTCAAGGATGATTTCACCATGTGAACAAATTCATGTGCTACACACTCACTGCACAGGGTCAGTCACTACAGACACCTTTATGGACTAGGGCAACACAAGTCTGTCATATCAGGAGCTGAGGAGCTATGATGAAAGCTATGACCACCATCCTTCAGGGAAGACAACATTTCAGGGCTCAGAGGGTAGAGGTGATTCAGAAGAGGGCCACAGAGATGCCCGGAAATCTTCTACACCATTGTCTGCTCAGAGGAGGGTTGTTAAGTAAAAATACAGGCTGATTTCACTTAATGCTGACATACCTGTGGACAGGAGAGAGAAGTAATTTCTCTTGTCCATCTCAGACACCATGTTTCTCTGTATCCTCCAGGTTCAATGAGAGCTGCAGGTGTGAATTGATCTGTGAGCCCAGTGGATCCCCTCAGGGTGTAGTACAAAGCAGGCAGGAAGGGCTGGGGCCCACATCGTCCAGGGTATGAGAAGCCTTCTGACATTTGGATTCTGCTGTCAGCATGACCAGTCTAGAAGCCAAACACTGTTGGGTCTGGAGACACTTGGGGCCCTTTAGGGATGACACCTCTTTCTCATGATGCCCTGTATGTTCTGTCTTGTGCCCTCTTCAAGCTATTAAAGCTGCCCAAGGAGGGGTGATCTTGGACGTGGTCAGTAGTCACCAAAACGAATGAGCACAAGACCATGAGGTAGGGTGCTTTAGATGAATCGGGAAAAATTCTGAGATGTGGTGAAATCTAACTGAATATGTCACGAACAGAAAGGGCAAGACATGTTTCCAAGTTTCATTCACTCTTAAGAAGTGAGAAAGAAAATGAATCAGATAAAAAGGAAAAGGCAAATTATGATATTAAAAATTCATTTCCATTTAGCAAATTTGCTATTAGCATCATAATTCAGGGTATTTTCATAATTACAGCCTCACATAGGTAGCATAATTGGATGCCTCGATGATAGGATTTAAGAAACACCAGAAAAAGCCCTTCACTGAGATTGTCTCTTCAATAGCCTGAGCTCACCTACACTTGACCCTTCCCTGGTTCCTTCACTAAAATCACTGTCCCAGGGGGTCAGCCAAGCCACCTAGCTCTTCCTGGTGAGTGGTGGGACAGATGATGGCCCCAATCCTGGGAGGAGATAGAGGTGAGAAGTGAGGTTCCATGCTGGCCACCTCACACCCCAAGGGGCTCATCTTCCCTGAGTGCTGACCAGAAGTGGTCAGGACAGTGTGTTCTGGGTTCCCATTTGAATTACTCAAAACAGAGGATGTTCACAGAGGACATGGCAGGAACTACGCGGGATGAGAACCTTCGTCCAGGTCCAGATCCAGAAGGGCTGGAGTGTGCCCTGCCCCCAAGCAGCTTGGCCTTGACCCACCTCCCTCCCCTCAGCCAGCATCCTTCCCCTCTGCAGCCTCTGAACAAACACAGGGCTCTGTGATTATATTGTCTCAAATATCCACCCTCACACGCGTTAACTGAGAATCAGCTAAGTCCAGAGGAGATAAGCCTCAGATGAATCAGTGATTCTGAGGCCGTGTGCCTCCGCTTTCCAGCCTCACCCAGCCCATGCCCCAGGCTCACCTTCCATAGCAACCAGGACTATCGAAAGCTTCTCTGCTCTTCAGAGAAAAAGTCATCAAGAGCTTCCCATGATTCTCAAGATAAAGGTCCAAATCCCGCCCTGGTATCGTGAGTTGTACAGCATCTGGGTTCTGCTCGTGTCTCAGGCCTTGGCTGGTGCATTCCCACACTCCCACATGGCCCCTGTGTGTAGCTCCCTGTTCAGCTCCCAGGATGTCTGCACTACTGAAGTGTCCTGCGTCCTCTCCTCTCAACCCATCCTTCCCTCTCAGCCCCCAGTCATAGGAGCTACAGCTTAGGTCCTTCCTGTTCCAAAAGGATGGGATGGGAATAGAGTAAGTTAAAATACAACAAAGCTTGAATTTTATCAGGATTAGTAAATATCCTCATATTGCTGTAAATCTTTGGTTAATTTCCAGAGTTCTGAAAAAGTTAATTTTGACTATTTTCATCTGTATTCTTATTGCTTTTATGAAGTAACAGATTTTGAGAAGTCCTTACTCTACCAGTCCAGAATTACCCTTGGCAGTGAACTGATTTTTAACAAAGGCAATTCAGTGGATAAATGATGGACTTTCTATCAAATGGGCTAGAGCTATCGGATATCCATGTACAGTGAATGAATGAATAGAAAAAGAGCTTGGATCCATACCTTAGCACTGTACAATAAAAATTAAGCCAAATTAATTATATACCTAAATGTAAAGCCTAAAGCTATGAAACTTCTAGAAGAAAAACATTGCAGAAAATCTCTATTAACCAGAGTAGGCCAAGTATTTTTAGATATAATACTAAACACATGATCCTTTGATAAATTGGACTTCACCAAAGTTAAGAGTTTCTGCTCTTCTAAATCACTATGAAGAGAATAAAAAGCCAAGCCACAGAGAGAAAATATTTGGAAATCATGTATCTGATAAAGAACTTGTATGTAAAATATATCAAGAACTCCCAATACAAACTCTTAACTCAACTTAAAAATGAACAACAACAAAAATAAACATAAATTTCTTGAAATAATATATACGAATGGCAATTGAGCACATGAAAACATATTCAACATCTTTAGTCGTTACTGAAATGAATAGAGAATGAACACATTTTGGCATTTCCATACCATGGAAAACACAACTCAGCAACAAAGAGAAAGAAATATTGATAATGCAGCAATATGAGTGATCTTAAAATAAATGTGCTAAGCAAAAGAATGAACCTAAACAAAACCCAGTACATAATGTATGATTCTATTTATATAAAATTCTAGGAAATATAAATTGTATTCCATTAATTTAATACAAATTAAAACTCACCTATGGTGGCAGATAGGAAATAAGCGGTTGTGTGGAATGAAGCAAAGGCCAGGACTGGGCGGAAGGCAAGATTACGAAGGGTCTCCAAAAAGGTCCTGGGCATGATGCATATGTTCACTATCCCAACTGTGCTGACAATAACACACGTAAATACGTATGTCAGAATTTAGACTTTAAATGGTTACACCTCATCGTGTGTCCACTCTTGCGCAATAAAGCTGTTAAAAAATATTAAAGCCTGGGGCCATGGATCAGATGTGTGTATGGTTATAAGATTTTTTTTAAAGCAGCAAAAGAATGAATGTACTGCCCAATAGAACCTCCCAGGTAAATAACTGGGCTTTGGGAAGCTTTGGGGCAAGGTCTCACGGAAGCCTAATCTCAACGTTAGCAGTAAACCAATCTGGAGAGAGAGGCATATATTGAAACAAATCGCTGATGTGGCTTTTTGAGCATGGAGCAGGCTGTCATAAAATACGCAGAACCTCCACAATATTTTAACGTAAATTATATTGGTAAAAATTCTGCCATCCTGGATGAAAAGAACTGAAGCTGTTCAAATAGTGTAAAGGCCTTCGGATCCTTAACTTTCTATGGCCAGAAACCACCCTTAGAAAACTACTGAGCTGCCGACATAGACCATTTCTTCCATAGCAGCCATGCAGTGTGACAGAAAGGAAAGGACCGGCAGGGCCAAGAACAGTAAAAACACTGAAGTGGGGCATCGTTTCTAGAAAGTAGACTGATGGACTAATCAAGAAACACTCCCCACCTCAGAGTCGGGGCCGGGCAACATTTCTGTCCCAAAATTATCCTGGAGTAGTGACTAGTCTATTTCAAATGGAAGTGCATGTTGCTATCATGCTATCCCTGCTTTACCACAGCTTGTTGGCTGTGTGGAAGACAGATTATTACTTTCCTTTTTTGTTCATTGGTTCTCCAGATCAAATAGTGTTATGTCTGGATTTTTGTGTAGATTTTACAAGACATTGAATTTTGAGCATTATGGCAAGATGGGGGTGAAACTTTTGAGGGTCTTTGGAGGAGATGAGTGTATTTTGCATGTAGAAAGGATGTGAATAATTTTAACAGAAAGCAGACTGTGGTATACTGGTTGCACAAATGGCTACAATTCCATATCTTTTCAGTATGACTTTGCATCTCTGTCCATCAAGATGTGGTGTGTTATAACCCAATTATAGCTCAAGAATATGGAGAAAGGAGTAAGGGAGGGAAGGGGAGAGGGAGGGTGGATGGAGAGAGGGTAAATGGTGGGATCACACTTATGGTGCATCTTAGAAGGGACAGGTGAAACCTACTAAATGCAGAACACAAATGTTTTCACATAATGACACCTGATTTTGACAAAATGCTGAGTCCGAAT
>CAUYRH010117403.1:0-10161 GCA_963574655.1 Perodicticus potto | reverse complement strand
GGAAGGAGCGAGGGGGGTGGGGTCTTGGGGCTTTGGTGTGTACCACACCTTTTGGGGGCAAAACTCGATTGTAAGAGGGACTTTACCCAACAAATGCAACTAGTGTAACATGGTTTCTTGTACCCTCAATGAATCCCCAACAATAAAAAAAAAAAAATTGCAATCAGACCTGGCCCAAATCATTTAAAAACAAAAAAAAGTGTATCTTTAATAAGCATAAAATGTAAGTTAATTTGATTTACCATAAGAAATCTTACCTTTTGGAGTAGGAGGCAAAGGATCTTCATATAAAATCTTCTCAGCCAATTCTGAAACACTATCTGAGAAGAATGGAGGTTTTCCTGAAATCACATGAAAATTTACAAAATAAAAGTTTGCTATCACCAATAATTCTAAACTAATCTCAATATTTTAGGATTATACAATTTACAGAAAAAAACATATAGAAATAATGAATGTCTAGTATGTACCAGACCATTATCTATTTTTATATTTCTCTAACTCAAAATTTATCATCCTAAGAAATATACAAATTCATACAGACAATGACTATGATCCAAGGGTAGTGGGGCCATTCAACACAGCCAAATAATTCACATCACAGACATATTTATAAGAATTTCTAATAATCAAAGTTTTTAATAGGCACATTTCAACATTCCAGATGATTATTATGAAAAATTTCCTGTAAGTTGAAAAGTTCCTAGGAACCTACATATTCCTAGACACCAAGCAATTCAACCTAAATTAGTATATATAAAAATTTTGCTGCTTGATTTGGCACCTGCGGCTCAAGCGGCTAAGGCACCGGCCACATACACCTGAGCTGGCGGGTTCAAATCCAGCCTGGACCCGCTAAACAATAATGATGGCTGCAACAAAAAATAGCCAGGAGTTGTGGCAGGTGCCTGTAGTCCCAGCTACTTGGGAGGCAGAGGCAGGAGAATTGCTTGAACCCAGGAGTTTGAGGTTGCTGTGAGGAGTTTGAGGTTGCTGGCACTCTACCCAGGCCAACAGCTTAAGGCTCTGTCTCAAAAATATATATATATATTTTTTCTGGGCATATTGGCATGCACCTATTGTTCTAGGTACTTGGGAAGCTAAAATGGGAGGAAGGCTTAAGCCCAGGAGTTTGAGGCCAGCCTGGGCAACACAGAAAGACTCCATCTCCTAAAATAAATAAAAATTTAATAAAGTCATCTTTTTAACAATGTAGTGGTAAAAGATTTGCAAACTGCAAACTTAACCTGGTTATTTCTTTTGTGTTAGACTAGCTTTGATGGGATACTGAAACAGAAAGTAATCACCTGAAAACATTTCATAAAGCAGACACCCCAAAGACCAGAGGTCACTGGCAATGGAGAAGTCAGTACCCCTCATGATTTCTGGTGCTGTATATATCGGAGATCCTAAAAACAAGGCAAAAAGAACAACTCTGTTAAGTATTTGTATTGTTTTCAACACAACCCTACCTGGGAAAGATCTGGTGAGGAAAACTTTCAGGACAAAAATGTACGCATGAATAAAATATCATGTGTATTTCACATTTTTAAATATTTTCTAATTTTAAGGTTACATTTTCCAAAAGATATATACACATAAAAAGTTTTGAAAATCCAACCCAGAACTGTGGCACATCAAGGTATATATTTTTTAATTGACAATTTAAATACAGACTTCAGAAATATTGCAGGTATGCTTCCCCACCATTACAATAAAGCAAATATCACAATAAACCAAGCCACACAAATTTTGGGGTTTCCCATACATGGAAAAGTTGCATTAACACTATAGTCTATTAAATGTACAGGAGCATTATGTCTTTTAAAAAGTACATACCTTAATTAAAAAATACTTTATCACAAAAAAATGTTAAGGATCATCTGAGCTTTCAGTGAGTTAGTCTTTTTTTTTTGGTAGAAGGTCTTGCTTTGATGTTGATGGTTGCTTCTGACCCAGGTGATGGTGTCAAAGGCTGAGGTCACTACGGCAATTTCTTAAAATAAGACAATGAAGTTTGCCACTCTTCATGAAGGATTTCTCTACAGTATGCTATGTTTTTGACAGATTTTACTCACAGCACAATTTCCTTTAAAATTGGACTAAATCCTCTCAAACTGTGCCACTGCTTTATCAACTAACCTTGTATATTATAATATCTAAATCCTTTGTTGTCATTTCAACAATGTTTGAATATATTCCCAGCATCTTAGTTGGGAATATATTCCATCTAAAGAAATTGAATGGATGAGGAGTTGCTTGTTCATCCCTAACATGATTGCAGTAATTCAAGTTAAATCTTCAGGATCCACTTCTAATCTGATTCTCTGGCTATTTCCACAACATCTACAGTTACTTCCTCTACTGAAGACTTGAGCCCCTCAAGTCAACTATGAGAGAATCAACTTCTTCCAAACTCTATTTAAAGTTGATATTTTGATTTCCTCCTGTGAATCATGAATATTCTTTTTTTTTTTTTTTGAGACAGAGCCTCAAGCTGTCACCTTGGATAGAGTACTGTGGCATCACAGCTCACAGCAACCTCCAATTCCTGGGCTCAAGCGAGTCTCCTGCCTCCACCTCCCAAGTAGCTGAGACTACAGGCACCAGCCACAACGCCCAGCCATTTTTTGGTTGCAGCCGTCGTTGTTTGGCAGGCCTGGGTTGGATTTGAACCCACCAGCTCAGGTGTACGTGGCTGGTGCCTTAGCCTGTTGAGCCACAGGCGCCGAGCCTATGAATCATGAATATTCTTAATGGCATCTAGAATGATGAATCCTTTCCAGTAGGTTTTCAATTTTCTTTCTCCAGATCCATCAGAGGAATCAGGTTGACAGGTAAAGCCTTATTAAACATACTTGTTAAATAAGACTTGGAAGTCAAAAACATTCCTTGGTCCATGTGCTATAGAAAGGAAGAGATATTGGCAGGCATAAAAAAAAATTCCTTCCTATACATCTCCATCAGTGCTCTTGGTTGACTAAGTGAATTGTCAATGAGTAGTAATATTTGAAATAAATCGTCTCTTTACCTACCACTGCCAAGTAGTGCGGGAACAGAATCTCGGGTGGATTCAAGATTCATCTTCACCCATAACCCACCACCACAGCCAAGAAGGCATTGCTGCTAGAGGTGTAATGGGCAGTAACACTGCTCTGTAAGATGTGAAGACCCCCATCCTCCACAAGAATCTTGTATGTGAAATATGTGAACTTGCCAATGCCTCAGACAAGCGTCAAGCCCATCTTAGTGTGCCTGCATCCAACTCTGAGGAGTCTAGAATGCCAAGTTGGTGGAGGCCCTTTCTGCTGAACACCAAACCATCCTAGTTAAGGTTGATGACAACAAAAAACTAGGAGAATGGGTAGGCCTTTATGAATAGAGGATGGAAACCATCAAATGATTGGTTGCAGTTGTGTAGAAGTTAAGACCTATGGCAAAAAATGCCAGGCCATGAATATTAACAAAGACTACTTCAAATGCAAGAAATGGACAAATAATTGTCCATTTAGCTCATGGGGGAAAAAAGGGCTCAGCAATGGGCTTAAATATTTAGTGAACATGCTCTAAACAGATGTCCTGTCACCAGGCTTTGTTGTTCTACTTACAGAGCACTGGTTGAGTGGATTCTGAGCATAATTCTGAAGGGTTCTAGGATTTTCAGAATGGTAACTAAGCATTGGCTTCAACTTCAAGTCACTAGGTACATTAGCTCCTACTGAGAAAGTCAACCTGTCTTTTGAAGCTTTGAAGCCAGTCACTCTGTAGCTATGAAATTCTTAGATGTTATCTTATTCCAATAGCAGGCTATTTTATCTACATTGAAAATATGTTATTTAGTGCAGCCACCTTCACCAATGGTCTCAGCTAGATCTTCAGGATAACTTACTGTAGCTACATCAGCTGCTTCTTCATCTTATACTTTAATATTACAGAGACCACTTCTTTCCTTGAACTTCATGAACCAACCTCTGCTATCTTCCAACTTTTCTTCTGCATCTTTCTCACCTCTCAGCCTTCACAGAATTGAAGACTTAGAGCCTTCTTCTGGATTAGACTTTGGCTTAAGGGAACATTATGGTTGGTCTGGTCTTTTATCCAGCTCTTAAAACTTTCCCCCATATCAGCAATAAGGCTGTTTCACTTATTATTAATGCGTTCACTGGAGTGGCACTTCCAATTTCCTTCAAGAACTTTTCCTTTGCATTCACAAGTTGCCTAACTGGTACAAGAGGCCTAGTTTTCGGCCTATCTCAACTTTTGACATGCCTTCCTCACTAAGCTTAATCACTTCTACCTTTTGATTTAATGTGAGAGGCCTTTGACTCTTACTTTCATTTGAACACTTACAGCCCATTGTAAAAGTTATTAATTGGCATAACTTCAATATTGTTGTGTCTTAGGGAATAAAGAGGCTTAAGGAGAGGGAAGAGAAATGGGAGATTGGCCTACCAGTGGAGCAGTCAAATCACACACAATGTTTATCAGTTAAATTCATTGTCTTACACGGGCACAGCTCCTGGTGCCTCAAAACAATTGCTACCACAATAGTAACATTAAAGATCACTGATCACAGATCACCTTAACAGACATAGAAAAAGTCTGAAATACAGGGTGAACATAAAATTTGCATGCGATTTGAAATAGTTGTAACTTTAAATTGCACATGGACTTTATGTCCCCCTATATTGCAATAATTACCAAAATATGTCACAGCAATAAAGTGAGCACATGCCATTGGAAAAATAAAGCCAACAGACTTGCTTGACCCGAGTTGCCAGAAACCTTCAATATTTTTTTTCCCCACACTGCCTCTTTGATCAGGTCTTTATTCAAAATAAGCTGTCCAAAATGATTTGACCTTTATGGAATAAATTTAAAAGTTTATGCTGCAGGCTTCTTCTGTAGATTTCTTTCCGCTGGTTTCTTGGTAGAAGCAGCCTCTTTTCTCTTCCAGAGGCTTTTCCCCTTTCTTCACTACTACAGGCTTCTTGCCTGCAACCCCCTTCTGATCGGACGTGACCTGCATCGCTGCCACTGCCTTATCCACCCAAACTTTGAGATTTCTGGCCTGGCGAAGAATGACATTCTGGCACATGATCTTTGCAGATGAGCTTAGCTTCAACACGGTTTTCAGGTTTTTCAGTGGATTTTTCTTTGGGACTCTGTGATGAATCTTTTTGTGTGGTGGTCAAAGAGCTCTTTGGACCTCTGGGCTTTTCAAGATTTTGCTAAGGTCTGTGTTCATCATCTTGTGTATAAGAATGTTGTAGTTACTCTTGAGAGAAGCAGCTTTACACCAAGTGCCATACAATTCCTCTAACTTCTAGAATGCGCTTTCAGTCCAAATGCAGAAATGTCCCACATGCCCACCAGAACCAAGTTTCCTAATGTTCGGCTTGCTTACGTTACACAGTGTGATTCCAGGGATGTTCAAGCTCTGGCGATGATCTATCATCCTCATTATGATGCAAAGTTCTCTGTGCAGGATTTGACAATGGTTTCTCATTTTGCCTTGCCCTCCCAAAAAGGGAGACAAAGACTTTTTTGATATCATTCTAGGCCTTGAGTTTCTTAAGAAATAAAACAGCCTCCTTGGTCTTCTTGTACTCTTCAACTTTATCTTCAATCACCAAAGGAAGTTCAGAAACTTCTCAATACAATGACCTTTAGACATGACCAGTGCTGGTAAGGCTGAGGAAGCCAGGACAAAGCAGATGGCATATGGCTTTGGGGTTGTGTTCACTCTACGGTGCCAGAGATGCCAGGTTTGGGTTGATACAAACATGCAGACTCCATGACACATGATTTCCAAAAGCATCCTGGCCAGAATACGGAGTCCCACCACCTGGAACTCTGGGAATTCTAGCCACAGCTCTGCCAGTACCCCAGGACTCAGCACAGGTCTGAGGACCTGCTAATTCACTGATAGCATATGGCTGTCTGTTGTTTTTGCACAAGCTGGTGTGAACAAAGTTCACAATATCTGGTTGAATAGGAGTGGTGGAAACAACAGGCCAAGTGACATTTTTGCCAAAGGACTCCCACTTTTTGGAGTACGTGGATATCAGTGGAAGAGTACAAGCCATGACAGGGAGAGGAGAAAGCCACACTGCTCTCCTCAATATGTTTTGTTTTTTAAAGGCATTATCTGTGAAGCACAATAAAGCAAAGTGCGAAAGAGTAAGGTATGCCTGTAGTCAACAAGAAACAACTTCCACTTTACTATTTCATTCAAATAGGTTAAGTTAACCAGCACTAACAAGCTCAAAATCCCACTGGCTTAAGAACAAAGTTTTATTTCTCACTCAAACTATACGTCCATCACAAATCAGCTAAGGGACTCTGATCCTGATAATCACTCAAAGAGCCAGGCTGACAGAAGCTCCATCTCAACTCCTGCTTCCTCAGTCACCCAAAGAGAAAGAATACAGCAAATTGCATACTGGGTTTAAAATTCCTCTCTTGAAGCAACTCAGACCAATTCTTCTCACATTCTGTTGGCTTTGGCCAGGAAGAAGATCCAATCATACTGTGTATCCAGAAGGAGAATGGGAGATACTGAGTGAACAGCACACTCAAGTAACCACATATACTCTATAAAAATTCTGGAATTACACAGAAAACCCACATTTTAGAGCTAGAAAGTTCCCCTGTTCATTGATGAAGAAAACTGAAGCCTAGAGGGGTACTTAACATGCAGTAAATCACACCGCTGGGCATTTGCAGAGCACCTACCAAAACCCTGGGCCCTTGTCTCTCCCTGGTACATACTTTTCTATTCTACCTAAAACCTTCCACTGCCAGTGAAAATGTTTGTTCTGTGAAATAAGTAATCACCAACCATTTGGAAACAAAATTCCACTGAGTTAACCTTCCTGCAAATTTTTTCTCCAGGGCCTGTTATAGCCAGATCAGCAAGCTGGTATGTCCTGATGCGTGGCCGTTAAGTTCTCCTATGGAGCATTTTTTGCCATGCTGTCACATTTTATGCACACATGCACTTGTTGAACAAACATCACAGAGGGCCTACTTGCCTGCACTAGATGCTGAGGAAACAAAGACAAAAAAGGCCCACAGGATGCCCCAGCACCCTCTCCAATGCCTAAGAAGTACTCCATTAATATTTTTTGAATGTGAATATCGGTCTTCCCCCATTAGAAATGTTAAGTTCAGTGAGGGCAGTGATTTTTACCTGTTTGTTCACATCCACATTCTTGGTATCTAGAACATGCCAAATAAATAAATAAATGTGGAATTAACAAATAAATAAACTAAGAAATAAATAAAAAGTCCCTACATTCCCATTTCCCAATTGGGAAAGGCAAACACACAAAAAACTATATTACATGGTAAGTTCAATGATGGATTTGATTGCGAAAGTAATATTAGAAAAAACACCTAAGTATTCAAGTCCAATAAAATCATGCCACCCAGAGAGAAAAAGACATAAAGTAGTCTTCCTCAAGAAAGCTGAAGCCAGGAAAGAAGAACAGAAAGGACAGCCAAAAAAAATAAGGGCACAAGTGTGAGTCCCTGCATGACAGGAAACTGTAAACATGCTGTGTTACTGGAACACAGGACAAGAGTGGAGACCATTTTCCTAAATGAAATATCTCAGGAATGGAAAAATAAATATCACATATTCTCACTTATAAGTAGGATCTAAATAATGGATATATATGGTCATAAAGTGGCATAATGGACATTGGAAACTAAGAGGGAAGGTTGGGAAGGGTGAGAGATAAAAAGTTACCTAAATTTAAAAATAAAAAAAGATTATAGCCCTATAAATCAGCCTCAACTGCAGAACATCAGCCAGCCACTCAACAACATCGGGCAAGTATGTATTGAGCCACTAGTGTGTCCCAGGCACTACTCCAAAAACTGCCTGACACAGTATTAGGTCCATATGGATAACTTTAGGCTATAGACATGGCATTCCTATGTCACACTTCCCCTGGTCATGACTATCTTCAATACATTATTTGATTAGCAAAACAAAGAGAAACATTATTTCCAAAGCACAGGATTTGAGTGGCCCATAGTTTGAGTTAGGATCCTTAACTCTCCAGGTTCACGTACCTTTGACTCTGCTTTTCATGCTTTTCTTCATTACATTTTCCCCACTATCACCTCCTCCTTCTTCTGCTGCCACCAAAGCAAAGAACTCTTCCAAATTTTCACCTTCCACTTTCGCCAAGCAAAAATTGCTAAACTTCAATGTGCCAGGGCCTTCCAAGAGTATCTGTGAAGATTAAAATATGTTTTCAGAAACAAATTCATCTTAATCTATATATCCAACAGTACCTCTTAAAATTGCACTAAAGAACATTTGAAGGCAGGTGTGGTGGCACATACTTATAGCCCCAGTCACTCAGAAGGCTAAAGCAGGAGAATTGCTTAAGCATAGGAGTTTGAGGCTGCAGTGAGCTATGACTGCACCACTGCACTCCAGCCTAGGAAACAAAAAGAAATCATATCTCAAAAAAAAATTTTTTTTAAAGAATTTTTGAGCATTGACTTTCTTGTATTCCATCACAACTCAGAAAAATAAGTGCTTATAATTTTGTTTTTTTAAAAAAGCAGCTAAAGTTCCACACACAGTGGTTCACACCTAAAAATCCTATCACTCTGGGAGGTCAAAGTGGGTAAATCGCCTCAGTTCAGCAGTTCGAGACCAGCCTGAGCAAGAGCAAGCCCCCCCATGTGTTACAGCAGATGCCTGTAGTCCTAGTTGCTCAGGAGGCCAAGACAGGAAGATCTATTGAACCCAAGAAACCAAGATTGCTGTGAGCTATGATGATGCCATGCTACTCCAGCCTGAGAGGAGAGTGAGACTGTCTAAAAAAAAAAAAAAGCTAAAGAAAAATATTCCCCGATATGAAAGAAAACCTCCGTCTTTGGGGAAAGATAAAGAATGTAAACAGAACAATCTATCCAACTTTCACCGACAACTAAAAAAGGATTTGAAAACCCACCTGCCTGAGGTGTTTATTCAAGAGAGGAAGTAAGATAATGTGGGGTCAAAACTAGGGTTTTAAGTTAGAGACCTGGCTTTTAACCTAAATCCAGTACTTACTTGCTACCTGACTAATAAATTCATTTAACCTTTCTAATCCTCAATTTCTTCACCTATAAAATGGGAAAAACAATAACTCTTCAGTTATATATAACAAAAATAGTAACTTCAGACTGCTGTAAGGATGAATTGAAGGTATACATGCAAAAGCTTATAACAGTTACTAGCATGTGATAAGAGCTCGGTCTGTTAATATAATTTCTGCCTAGAAGTTATCTATTGATTGTTGAAATCATGCCAAGAACC
This sequence comes from Perodicticus potto, assembly GCA_963574655.1. Classification (NCBI taxonomy): domain Eukaryota; kingdom Metazoa; phylum Chordata; class Mammalia; order Primates; family Lorisidae; genus Perodicticus; species Perodicticus potto. The sequence goes on along the minus strand of CAUYRH010117403.1, from coordinate 833 downwards.
AATGTTCCAGTAGTTTTATCATTTTCTCTATAATCATTAAAAGTATTTCCCAGCAGTTGCCACAGGAGAGGTGGCTTAATGATTTTTTTTAAAGGCAATTTGAAGTTAACCCTTAACTTTTTTTTTTTTTTTTGTAGAGACAGAGTGAAAATTACATGAAACTCAAATTTCAATGTTCATAAATTAAGTTATACAAACACAGCCACACCCAAGCATTTATGTATGGCAGCTTTTAGCACCACAAGGATAGTTAAGAGGGCTGCAGAGTTGAGGTATCTGAATATCTCAATCAAGAACCTCTGTTCTTGGCTGGGTACCTGTGGCTCAACAGGCTAAGGTGCCAGCCATGTACACCTGAGCTGGTGGGTTCAAATCCAGCCCAGGCCCGCGGAACAACGATGACGGCTGTAACCAAAAAATAGCCAGGCTCTGTGGCGGGCGCCTGTAGTCCAGCTACTTGGGAGGCGGAGGCAAGAGACTCACTTGAGCCCAGGAATTGGAGGTTGCTGTGAGCTGTGATGCCACGGCACTCTATCCAGGGTGACAGCTTGAGACTCTGTCTCAAAAAAAAAAAAAAAAAACTTGTGTTCTTTCACAGGGTTTTCATAGCATTTTCTTTAGGTTTAATTATCTTCTCATGTGGATGGGCTACAAAAATAAAGTTTGAAAGTGAAATATTCAACTTTCTTTTTTTTTTTTTTTTTTTTTTTTGGGCTTTTGTACCTGGGGGGGTTTGAATCCACAACCACCGGCAAATTGGGCCGGTGCCCTACAACTTTGGCCCCCAGGCGCTGCCCATAAAAATAAAAATTTAAATTCAATAGCCAAAAAAA
>CAUYRH010117401.1:0-23639 GCA_963574655.1 Perodicticus potto | reverse complement strand
ACTCTTGAATACAGAAGGTCTTCAATTCCCAACAAATTACTGGCATTTCTATCAATTTACAAATTAGAGTTTCCTCCGAATATCTCACAGTTCTTAATATTCCAGTCGCCTTCTTCTTCTTCAGCCTTCTCTCTTGAAATCACATGTCTGGATGTCATAGATCCTAGAGCGCATGGACTGTAGCTTTCAACTCCCTCTTCTGTACTATCTGCGTAAGTGGGTGTCTGGAGACAAAACTGACACCTCATTTTGCAGATTCCAAATGGCCTAGGTCTTTCATACCTGTAACCCTCTGGTTCCAGACAGAAAGGTATGCAAACGAACTGAATAAATGGATAAATTAGAGTCTTTGTAGATGTGTGAAAAGTCAAAATATGTGTATTAGGCCTTAGGATCATGTCAGCCTAAGAGCAAATGAGAGGCTGAAAGTTGTAACAGTTTCCCATGTGCACGCAAAGCTTGCCCTCTGAATGGTTAATATAATGGCTTTTCACACTGAGTATCTACTGACATATTGACTCTGCCCTGTTCCACATCCTAATGGCATGGACATGCCTAAAACTATTGTTTAGAAAATGCAAAGCAATCTTCTTACTCTCTACTCTTCAAGGTCAAGCAACACTTTTATGACTCCTGCTGAGAAGGGAATTCAGGGCCAAAGAAAGCACTTAGTCACCCAGGGAGGTGAGCCCTGCTGGCCAAGGCATGGAAGGACTCTCTGGGGTGGGGAGACCGGACTGTGAATGGAGAACTCGGAGGAGGCAGGAGGCAAAGTCTGGGTCTGAGCCCAGGGTGGTGGCCTGGGCAGGAGCAGAGTGGCCCTGGGATGCCTGGGAGAAACCAGAGATAAGGACATGTTTGGGTTATGAGTATCAGGGAGAAGAGCTATTGAGTCAATGGATTTGGATTTGAATGAAGGCTCTGATTCATATATCTGCTTTGTTCTCTGCTGTGTCCTTGTGCCTAGAATGGGGAGGAATGGATGAATGAATGAATGGAGGCCTTGCAGTCACGTCACAATTATCCATTTTCCTAGCAAGTCATATGAACAGTGTATGGCCTGTAGCAAGTACACAAAGTATCACCACAGTTGTTTTCAAATGTAAATGAAAATAGTGATGACAGTGACTGAACTTTAAATTAATCTCCTCGTTTAATTCTCACAATACATTAAGGTGAAGGTGAGTCCTACCCATTAATGCATTTTATGGATGAGGAAGCTGAGTTGTGGAGAGGCTAACTAACTTATGCAAGCTATATAGGAGCTCCATGTAAAGTCCGCCTCTGGTATTGGCACAGTGGTTCTGAAACTCCGTGGAACATCAGGGTCCCCCCGAGGCATGTTATCACTGACTGTTGGGCCCCCTCTTCAGAGGTTTGGATTCAGTGGAGCTGGGATAAGGCCTGAGGATCTGAATTTCTAACAGATTGCCTTTTGATGTGATGTTGTTGACCTGGAAGCAACACTTTGAGAACTGCTGGTTTAGAAATTTGTGAAGGCCGGTGTAGTTAATTTCTCGCTGTTCTTGAACCTAATAAACCTTGTAAGCCCTTTAGTATTGCTGATGCACCTTCTGCCTCAGCCCTCCCTGTCTCCAGGGCTCTTGTGGGTTCAGCCAGCGCAGTCACACACTGGACCCCCAGGGAAAAGACCCTAAGTCGCTTGCTGAAGCAACACCTTTTTTTCCTCTGGGAAGTATCCAAGTATTGAGTTCAAGGTCCAGGCTCTGTTGCAAAAGCTATGCCCCACAGTTTTACTGCAGGCAGCCGGGGTGCGCTTGGGCTCTGCCGGAATCGCAAGCTCGGCTCTTCTCCAATCTCAGTGTCTTACCCTCACAAGTGCTAAATTGCCCCATAAACAAAATACATCTGGTGTTTGACTCATGGAAAATATTTCTCTATGGTTGAAAAGAAGTGTGTGGATAGACTGACTCCATTAATTTCCACTGGAGTGACTCGGAACCATCTGCTCCGGCTCTGTGGTGGGGGATGGGCAGAGGCCTGGGAAGTGCAGTGTTGGCTTTGTGGAACTGTGGGTGGGTGCCCATGTCAGCTGTGAGCCTGAAGGACGGGGCATGCTTTCTGGGGCTGCTCCATGCACTCTGAAGGTTTCTGAGACTCCTTACAGACAATGGAAGTAGCCTGGGACCCAGTTGCCTGGTTTTCCCCGGCTGGGGTCTGGCGGGTGAGCTGCCATAGCTGTGGTGTCATGATGCTATGGCCAAGATCTCTGTGATATCTGTGTGGCTGAACGTGATGAGCATTTTCCGGTCTCTTCAAATGGCTCATCTGCCTCAATTCTTCCTCAGATCATTCCAAGGCTTATAGAAAGTGAGAGGGTCTCCCTCTGGGGTTCCTAGGACCCAACTCTTTGGAGAGAGCAAGACCCTGGAGCAGGTACAGAGAAATTAATAAGCTGTATCATGGGCCCTAAAGGGCAGCTTAGGCTTTGAAATGACACAGAATTGGGTTCGAATCTGACTTTTCCTTGCTGTGGCCACACATCCTTTGTCAAGTTTTAAACCTACTTGATAATCTGTTATGATCAACGGGACTGTGCGTAGTCAATATGACAGTTTTCCAGTTGCATATCCAGTCCTTTGGACAATGCCTGGTTTGTAGAAAGTGACAGAATATGGCTGTTAATATTATCACTTATTGTTCTTAGAATTCTCAAAGGCAGAATTCTCAGATGGTTCTAAGATGGCAGTCCCATGATGTACATAAGCTGCCCTGAGTGAGGGCAGAACCAGTGGATATGATGGAGTAGGACTTTGAGTTAACCAAGGAGACCATCTGGGTGGTCCTGACTTAATTGGATGAGGCCTTAAATAGGACTAGGCTCTTGGTCCATCCAAAGAGGTTAGAAATGAGAAAGGGCTTGATGGAAGGGGCCATGTGGCAAGGACCCAAGAGTGAACTCTATTTGCCAAGAGTGATCTATAGCCAATAGCCAGAAAGACCACAGAGACCTCATTACAACCACAAGGGAATAAATTCAGCTCACAATCTGAGGGAACATGGAAGCAATCTTTCCTAGTCAAGCCTCCAGATGAGAACACAGCCCACTGATATCTTGCTTTTTAGTTTATAAGACCCTGAACAGAAGATCCAGCTAAATGTGCCCCATTCTTGATACATGGAAACTGTGAGATAATTAAATTTGTGGTGTTTTAAGCCACTACGTTTGTAGTAATAAAAATACCAATATAAACTGAGTACAAAGAAAATAACATCTACCTCAGAGAAATACCGGTGACAAGCTGTGCAAAGTATGCAAGGTGGTTGAAGAGTAAGTACTCAGTCACAGCAGACCTGGGGTGCAGCATCTGTTTGAGGCCCCTGGCTAGTTTCAGGTCACGTTCCTGGCTAACTAGCCCTGTTCTTCCACCCCCATCAGGTCTTGGCTCAAAACCCAGCCTACTACTTGGGACTGTGCTGGGCCCGTCCAGCTCATGCACTCCTCCATGAGGGGTCAGCTCACACCTTCTGTGACTGTGTCCTGGGGCCCACCGCACCTCCTCGGAGGCTGGAATATTGGCTGCTATCTATGTCACCTCTTATACCTTATGTTGTGCTCAGGGCATCATCTTCCATTCTTACCACCTTCAAGAAGCCTCCTCTTACAGCTTAGATGAGCTCTTCTTTTTTCTTCATCACTCTCTTGAGTCCAAACCTGTTTATTTCCTTTGCATAACTTTTTATTGTCTGGGGTTAAAAGTTTGATTTGGCTGTTCTGTTTGCCTGTCTTCCCTGTCTTCCCCCACTAGTCTCTTGGGTCTATAAGACCAGATGCCATGTTGGTCTTGTTTCCTGCTAATCCCAGGGCCAGCGCAGTGAAATCAGGAGCTCCGTCTACACATGTGTGTGCATGGATGTGCAAGGAGCATCATCATGCCCAGCCCATGCTGCCCTGGGTCACTCACCCTCCTGAAGGTGCTTGCTCTGGCCTGGACAGTTTCTCCAGGGAGGTATGGAGAAGGGGAAGAGAGAGGGCTGGGAAGGTGACCTCCAGCCCTTCTTGGATAGCCTAACATCCTTGTCCTCATCACTCTGGGCACAACAGATTCTGAGGAAACTTCTCGTGGGACTGCCTATACCCAGGCAGCTGGGAATTTCTCATCTCCACCACCAAGAGGATTCTTCACTCTTGTTTTTCTCCCAGGTGCTGTCTTGCTTCTGTAGCTCTGGACACTGCACCCAGACTTTACCACTTCTCTCCCCAAATACTGTGTTTTAGCCTAAACAGCCAAATGATTATGTACATTTTGTGAGGACACTGGTCTAGAGTGAATTTGGTGACTCATTGTGCCAGAGAGGAAAGAACTTAAGCTTTGGTGTTCTACAGAGAAGCTGTTCACATCGTGAGATCTGCTATTTACTAGCTTTCTGATATCAGCAGTAAATAGTTTCCCTAAGACTCTGTTTCTTCAACTATAAAATGGGATAATTACATCTCCCTGATAGGAAGGTTGTGAGAATGAGATAAGATATGAACAGAGCATGTAACTCAGGCTTGGCACGCAGAAGACGTTTAAGGTGGATCAGTATTCTCCCCATCTCCTCCTTTCCAGCTCTGAAGTGGAAACTTTTTATGGCAAGAAAAGACCAAATGCGGTGTGGTGTGAGTAACAGGTGAAGAAAGAAGGCAGCTCAGGGACCAACATAAGAAGACTCAGGCTGATGTCCCAGGAGTCCCTGGCAGGGGGGCAGGTCCAGTCCACACTTCTTTGCACCTTTTCAGGCAGGATTCTCCTTCCTCTAGAGCGTGTTATCACCAGGGGGACCATTTCTGTATCCATCCAAAGCTTCTGATTAGAGGATCATGAATATTCAAATACTTGTCTCCCCTTATTTGCCCGACTATTAGCATTCTGTCTCTAGGCTTATTTTGCGGTTTTTCTCTGTTACACATTTGTTCAGTGATTCACGCTTCATCGTCTGATGTGACCAGCTTCAAGACAATCCGGTCTATTCCCAGTTCTCGGAAATGCTGGGGCTCTGCTCTGCCCTGGCTGCCAGCTTCCCCTGGCTCTTTCTGCTCCCAAAGATGGGTGGGTAGGGGAACAGCCTGCAGAGTGCCACTTTGGAAACTCGTTTCTGGGATTTTAAAATTCATATTGATAATAATAATCCGGTACATGTGTCTCTCACTTCAGATTTTACAAAGAGATTTCATACCATCCTGTTTTACAGTCTGGCTTTCTGAAAATGCAAAATGCTGACATTCTTTTCTGAATGAGGCCATGTCTCTCTTCCTTTTGAATATTTAACAACAAGATTTGAACAAAACAGAATCTGTTTTAAAACCCAGCTGTACAATGATTTCTCACAGTGGTCAATGGAACAGGAACCTGTCATTCTTGTTCTCTTTATTGGTTGGAGCTGGGTTTGAAGTTCTTTAGTTTGCAGGGGCTACAGTAGGTACTAGTTTCCTGTGGCCATTGTAACATGTTACCACAAACTTGGCGGCTAAGAACAATACATGTTGGTTCTTTTACAGATCTGGAGGTTAGAAATATGAAATAGGATGGAAAGACTATGTTCCCTCTGGAGGCTTTAGGGGAAAACCCATTTTCTAGTCTTTTCTGGCTTCTAAAGGCCACTTGCATCCCTTGCCTTTTGGCTCTTTTGTCCATCTAAAGCCACACTGTAGCATCCTCAGATCTTTCTCTCTCTCCTTCTCTGTCTCTGTCTCTCTCTGACTTTCTCTCTGCTTCTTCTGTCATCACAACTCACATCTTTTTTCTCTCTAATCCTCTTGCCTTGCTCTCACAAAGACCCTTGTGCTTTCATTGTATCCACCCAATTCCTCCAGGACAGTCTCCCCCATCTCAAGGTACTTAACTCAGTCTCATCTGCAAAGTCCCCTTTGCCATGTAGGATCACACGATCACAGGGTGTTACCTAGACATCTTTGGCAGCCCATTCCACTCACCACACCATTCTGGGTTAGTAAGAGAACTGATTGCTTGGGGCTGAGACCTATTTGCATGTCTAGGATATAGCTTTTCTGTCTTCCTTTCTTTCTTTCTGCAGGGTGGACTCCTAATAGCTACTGTGAGTTCCTCAGCTGCAAGGTAACAGTGTCCTTAGTGGGTCCATGGAGGGCTTTTGGTGGTGGGGTCAGCAACAAATACCCAAGTTCCTGGCAGGATCTCTGTACTCAGGGATACTTTCAATGGAGTACTCAATTTGATTCCTGTAATCACCTCTGAATCAGGAATTGTCATCTCCAATTAAAGTGGACATATAGGGAAGTTAAATAATGTGTCACCCATCTCTTATGTAGTGTGTCATCAACTCCAGTGCCAGACAGGTGGTGAGCCTCTACATCTCCATCTGTGAAATGGAGATGTGCTACCACATCTTAGTTTGTTGTGAGAATTAAATAAGGTAAGATTTGTATAGCACTTGGTATAAGGTCTGGATCAATACATATTAGCCAATTCCTCATAATTATTGCTACCATTAGGATTATCATTGTTTTTGAGAACAGCATTTTTTTTTCCTGCTTGCTGGAAGTTGTTATAATAGTGATGATTAAAATTGCTGTTTGTCTTGCCTCTGAGTGGGGATGTGAACACAGGTGATTCCCTGAGGTTTCCTGGACCTTGAAACATCTGTCTTGATTATTTTCCTTATAACATGGAGAGTAGAAAGTGCTTTGCACACACTGTTACATTTGACTTCCAAACCAAGCTAGGTGATAAGTGTGGCTACTGTCCTCAACTTACATAAGAAGAAAGCGAGGGAAGGGAACTGATTTTCTCATGATGATACTGATATTAGTGGGTGAATTTGACGCCCTTGGGTCTTCCAGATCCCATACCCCTCCCTGTGCTTTGCTGAGTGAGTACTGCCAGGCAGACATTGTGCCTGTGTGCGCGGTCTCAATGGTGAACACACCCAGAGTGTCAGGTGTCAATTAGAGCTTGTTGGGATGCCACTGACTCAGGGAGAAATCAGTACTTCTGGCTCAGCCTTCATTTCACTGGGTTCCCGTCCCACAAGTGATGGGAGTGATGGGCCCCTTGGGGCAGTTCCTCACACCTGCCCAGAACTGTTTCCTCGTATATGTCCTTCTCAATCAACATAAAAGTCAACATTTACATCGAAGCCAATATTAATGCTGAAGCACAGGGAGCAACTTGAGGAGTTTTCTTTAGAACATAAAATGTCCAATTTTCCAAAGATCTGGTTTGAGCAGAAATAAGTGTTGACTTCAGCCCTTCTGGGAGCTGCTGCTGTGCATGCCAACAGGGTCCCGGAGCGGCACTAAGACAACTCACACTTCCAAAGGGTGTTTGGCAATAGGAGGATCTGTGAGGGGCTCAAGGAGGGCTTGAATAATGTATTAAATGCACACATTAAGGTTGATCAAAATCCTTAGTGTGTGATCCAACTGGAGCAAAAGGCTCTTGAGAGATCTCTGATTGCTGAAAGTCATTGATTGTCAAGGACTTTTGTCCTCACACCACTCCAAGACAATGGATATCAGAGCCATCAAATCCATGAGGAGACCAGCATGAACGTAATAGCACATGGGGACATCTCCAAGTGAATGCACGTATCATGGGATATTGCATCGTGTATTTGGTTGTCATATAGCCAGGAGTAAAAAACACTAAGAAATTATCTCTTTTGAACTTTTCCCCCAGATTCAAAGCTAAAAGGCAAGGAAGGGGTGAGAAGATCATGACTAGGGTTTTGAGAACCACATCCTGTGCTCCACCATATGCTATGTGTTTGATTATCAACATTTTTGTTGTCATCAGCAAAGCTTTACCTCTACTCTGGCCTGGGAGAAACAGACTTAAGAACTTGCATTTTCTGAAAGAGTCTGTTTAATGCAACAACAGCAGGGATGTGTTTTCTATTAGAAAACCCCTTGAGGGAAGTTGCTGAGAAAGGCAGGCACCAGGAATCCTATCTCCAGGGAGAAAGCTTGACCCCTTCCTTGAACACTATGTCTACCGTATGCCTGGCTCACTACTGTATTTTGGAAACAAGGTGACTTGCCAAATTTCAAAGGTTCACAGATGGAGAGAAATTTTGTCCAAGGGAGAATCATACCATAAGCCTCACCCAGATATTTGATTGAGATGGTACTTAGATAAAATTTTGGATTTTGAAGGGATGTAGAATGAGTTAAGAACTTTTAGGGCCGCTAGGATGGGGTGAATGCTTTTTCATGTGAGAAGGACACAAGTTTGGGGAGCTAAAGGTCAGAGAGTTATGGATCAGGTTGTGTTTCTCCACCCAAATTTATGTGTTAAGATCCTATCCCCCAGTATTTCAGGGTGTGACCTCATTTAGTGATAAATTCTTCACAGAGGTAATCAAGGTAAAGTGAGGCCATGAGTGGGCATTGATTTGGTATGACCATTGTCCTTAGAAAAAGGAGAAATTTGGATACAGAGACACGAACTGGGGGAACATTATGTGAAGGCAGAGATCGGGGTGATAGTTCTTCAAAGTAAAGAATGCCAGCAGTTATCAGTGTCCACCAGAAGCTAGGAGAGAGACCCAGAACAGATTCTTCCTCACAGCCTTGGAAGGATCCTGCTCACACCTTGGCCTCCAAAGCTGCAAGACACAACGTCTTTGTTTAAGCCACTCAGTTTGTGGTACTGTGTTATAGGAGCCCCAGCAAACGTGTACAGATTTTGGTATGTTAGCTGAGGTCACTTTGTTCAAATGGAATTTGGTGAGAAGTCCTATATAAAACAGATAAAAGCTCTTGGTGAAGTGGGGGTTGAGAACCTGGAAATTTATGTGCTCTGTTCCTTTCTCCCTAAGGTGGCCTTGCAAAGGCTCGTAAGGGGCCCATGGAATATAGTTTGAAAGTGACTGACCACCTTAAGGTTAATAAACATTGCTGAAATTATTTGAAAATGACAGCCAATTAGTGGGGCTGCAGCTGCTTCTGGAAGCCCCGTGTGAAGAAGAATTCAGAGGCTTCATTCAGAGTGCACAGGAAAGTGTGCGATGACTGATTAGTGATGTCTGCCAGGAGCACAGTAATTGGGAGGAGAATGATGTGCAACAACTCTTTTTCATTCCTGGACCAGTCCAACTTCCTTATTTGGTCAATATTGAGCCCCCAGAGCCTAACAAGTTCAAATGACTGGCTCAAGGCCACACACCACTTTTGGAAATAGCTATTCTGGGTGATGTTTCAAGACCAGTTATGATCTGTGTGAGATTCATTCCTAAGTCTATAGACTCACACTGAATCACTGACAAGAACTTGGCCCTTCATTCATTGGCTGCCACATTTCCATGGTGTTTGGACTCAGAGGGCCAAGGTTTGCACCTGCCTTTAGTCTCTTCACACCGTTGGATGTATTATTAGAACTTCTTTTCCTTGCACTCAAATCTCTGTATTGGACTTTTTCTGTAGCTGACAGTAATCTTCCAGGAATCATTGGCTCCAGACCTCTTATTCTCAATTGGGGGTGATTCTGCCACCCAGGGGTGGTAGTCGGACATATGTCTGGGTGTTGCAACTCGGTGTGGGGAGTGCTCCTGGCCTCTGATGGATGGAGGTGAGGGGCACTGCTCAGTCTCTGCAGTGCCCCTGGGAGCCTCCATAACAAGGGACAGCCCAGCCCCACATGCTCACAGAGGACAAATCTGCTCTCCTTATTCCCTTTGTTTCGACAAGTTTTCTGGAAATTGTTTTGTTTTTCCACTTTCTTCTTCCCAGAGCCCAGTTCCAGAATACCCTCCACAGTCTCTGATACACACTCTCAGTCCACAGTAGGCTGGAGCAGGGAACCATGCTGGAAACGCTTGGGAAATGTGTGATTTGCCAGGATCTTGACCATACCTCTCAGACAATGTCACTAAAGCCCAGGTCCCTCGAAGGATCACTTACTGATGGAGTGGGCATGGAGGAGTTGGTAAGGCATGCAGTAAGCACCTGTGTAAATTTACTGGATTAATAAACGAAGGCACTAATTAGAGGGGGCTGAAGGTAACAATGGGCTTCCGTGTGTGCACAGGTGTGTCGAGTCATAAAAACGGCTCTGAAATAAATACCTCGTACGTGCTCAATATATGCTTGTCAAGTGAGTCGTGGGGTGTCATTGCTGCTGGTGCTACTGCATCAGTCTCTGTCCTAAGCATTTAATATATTGTAACTTCCGTAATTCTCTCCACAACCATACAAAGCAGGTACTAGTTACTCCATTTTAAAAATGAGAGTACTTGGCTCAGAGAGGCTTAGTAATCTCAGAGTTTTAGTCATACAGCCAAGGAGAAGCAGAGCTAATACCTGAAGCTTGCTTTGGCAGTAAAATCTGAGCTTGGGCGGACTACATCCCTACTTTGGAGGTCAAGAAAAGACATTTGGGAACCTACCTGGTAATCCATGGGACCATTAGGACCCTTTGCATAGAGAATATTTGGGAAGGGGGTGTTGGACAGCACAGGTCCTGCCCCACCACAGGAAGAGTCACCCAGACCAGAACAAAGGCAAGGCAATGAGAGGTGTGGGGGGCCTGGAGGAAAGAAATCTTTCAGGGACATGTGTGGGCCTGGGAACTGGAAATGTGGACAACGGAGGTATTCCAGGAAAAGATAGCAAAGTTAGGAGACAAGGGTATAGGGATAATAAGATGCTACATTTATTTTGGATCACGTTGAGTTTGAGGCTCCTGTGGAACATCTGGGGGGGCACGACAAAGGTGATGGGGCACTTCTAACACCACACGGTGGAATGCATTAAAGAGGACTTACGTTTAAAGGGGCTCGTGTAACTGAGAGAGATGTGGTGTTGCCTTCCTGTATGATTAGATCCAGGGCTCCTGAGCAGACAGACATCACAGCTAGCAGCAGCCCCAAACTTACATCCTGGAAGCTTAGAAAACCACGGGAGAGAAACAGAAAGTAAGAGAAAAAGAAAAAGAGGAAAAAAAAATTGTGTGTGTGTGAGATTGAGATTGACTGGGTGGCTCTAACAACAACTTCTGGACTCCCAGGTCTCTGGTTGTCAACACCCCCCACCAAAGGTGTTGGGAGACAGAGTCACTAGAGTGATCAGTTAGCACTTCCCCAGTGAAGGGGATGAAGGGTAGACAAAAACCTAACAAGCATCCGCCCTAGTGAGCAGAGCCACGTTCATACAAGGGGCACATCCTGGAAAGGGCAGGATGGGGAGAGGGTCTGAGTTTATGACCCTCAGGACTGACTTCCTTAGAGAATCACCTCTCAGCCTTTTATTACTCTCCTTCTCAACTTCCCTATGTGTCTCTGGGTCACAGGTGGGGCTGGGTCACAGGTGGAGCTTGTCCAGCAAGGAAGGAAACAAAGAAGAGGAGCCTCTGGCGTTAGTGTAGGTAACTGAGAGTCGCTGTGTTGGAAAAGGCAGAAGCCCCTTTGCAGTTTTAGTGCTTGTTTTGTTCACAGTTACCTGCAATATGGCCTGGCTGCAGATGGATAAAAATATGCTTCAGTGTAACACATTTACAGCAGGGGGGAGAAATGGCCCCCAAAACACAACTGCTCGATGCCAAAAGCAGACTTTGCATTTCCTAGACCGCACTGGCTTCTGAATATGAAGAGACAGATGATTACTGCAGTAATGGGCAACTGAGCGGTGGTCAGACACTCGAAAGGTACTTGAAACAGTTGGTCATAAATATAGAACTAGTGTATTATGATTCACGGGAGGGAAAGATAAAAGTAGACGCAGTAACAGAGCCTGAGTTGGCACTTAAAGCCGGGATTCAAAGATGAGCAAATGCAGGTCTTTAGAGCAAAAGCAAGGTAGGTCTGGGTTGAACCTGAACTTTCTGGGAATGTGTGAAGGGCATGGAGAAGGATTTGTGACCCCAGCAGAGTGACCCAAAGACAGCCTTCAGATATCTAGCCCCTTCAGGGACCCACAGACAGGAGATGAACAATTGAGGTGGGCTTGTGGCAGGATGAGTAATGGTCCCCTAAAATATCTGTATCTTTACCCTGGAACCTGTGAATATGTTACTTTACATGGCAGAAGGCTCATCGTGGGTGTGATGAAGTTAAAGGCTATGGAGATGGAGATTAATTATCCTTGATCATCTGTCTGAATGGGCACAATGAATGGCAGGGCTTCTTGTAAGAGGGAGGCAGGAGATGTAACAACAGAAGCCGGGGTTGTCCTGATGTGCTTTGAAGATGGGGAAAGGGAGCCACAAACCAGGGAATGCCTGTGCTCTCTAGAAACTGAGAAAGACAAACGAATCCTTCCCTAAAGCCTCCAAGGGACTGCAGCCTTTTGGACTCCTTGGCTTTAGCCCTATGAGACCCATTTTGTACTTCTGGCGTACAGAACTGCGCAGGAGTAGGTCTGTGTGGTTTCAAGCTGCTGAGTTTGTGCTAATCTGCAATAGCAACTACAGGGAGAAGTCTAGGGTATAAAAGCTGGGACTACCTGAAAGCCTGGTCATGGCCCCACCAGGGCACCTTGTGGGGTGAGCCAGGGTGGTTACAGGGTCTGCATCAGAGCACAACTTGTCATCCTCCCTTCTTCCTTTCTCTCTCTTCCTACTTCCTTCCCCTATTCTGCAGGTGTTGATTCCAAGGGCACCCCTGATGGACATGCCATCCTCTAAGTACCCCCTCTGAGTTGGCTTCCTGCAGAGCCCATGTTGAGACATTGAGTATTGGTATATGGTGTCCCATACTGAGCCAGAACAGGAAAATTAGGCCAGTCTGTCCTGGCTTCCCAGCATGGCAGCCTTGGTCATGTCACCCTACCTTTTTAAGTCTCCTCAGCTGTAGAATGGAGATAAAAACAATACCACACAGAAGCCTGTGGTGAGGATGGGCTGAGAGTACCTCTGACAGCATGAGGTGCATGGCCTGCCTCCAGGCCAGTTGTTGATGTATGTTATTGATGAGATCGATGAGGTGGAGTGACACTGTGGGTGTTGTTGATGGTGAGGATGACAGTGAGGGTGAAGACAGGGCCTTGTGGACAGGCACACTGTTTACAGAAGACAGTCTAGGGCAGTGGTTCTCAACTTTCCTAATGCCACAACCCTTTAATATAGTTCCTGTGGGTCGAGACCCACAAGTTGAGAATGGCTGGTCTAGGGGAAGAGTCACAGTTTGTTCTGCCAAAGTGCCCAGGAGGGCTGGGTAGAGAAAGACTGAGGGAAGAGCCTTTTCAGGCTGATTTTCTGCCTTCCTCTCCATCTTTTCTAAATGTACAGAGGGACTGTGGATGCTGGGTTGGACCTGTCTCTGCGCTGGCATCCAGGTAGGCTCTGAATACCAGGCTGCACACTGGCATTGGCCAACCCGGGACCTCTTCTTTTGGCTTTCTTCCAGGCTGATTTCAAACACTTAGTTTTACTGTCCCAAGATGTGGGCTCTGGGACTCTGTTCTGTTCCCTGGGAGACAGATGACTGGTGTTGGGGCAGAGGACAGATCTTATTCCACCTTCCCTGGGAGGATGCCAAGCCTGCCCCTGAGGTCAGGGATCATGGGAATAGGGGTCATACATGGACTATGCTGAGAGAGAAAGGTAGAAGATGACTTTTAAATGTTTATCTGAATTTATATGACTTATTTTTTTTAATTGAAGAGAAGCATAAAGTATTTTCATGGATCTGGACTGTAAATCCTCCCCCAGTATCCCCAAAATGGCCTTTTAAAGTATATGAAAAATGGCTCCCTGATTTTGTTCCTGGCCTCAGATAGTTCAGCCTGTCAGAAAAGCACAATTTGCCGGCGAGCTACTGAGGATGCTTGAACAAGAACTGCCACAAAAATGCCAGAGGACCCAAACTTGGACTTAATTCACAGTTTGCAAGTCCTCAAGATGGAGCTGGCCAAACAGTTTCATCTAGATTAAACTCTGCTTGGTTCTCTTGGGCTGGGCCTGTGGGTGCTAAGACCCAGCTGTCAGCCCCGCTTTACGGGTGAAGACAAATCATTGCAGAAAATGGACTGTAATGAAAACACTGACAGACCCTTCAGTGTAATGGAGCTCGAGGGGCTCCCTTTTGTTACATTCTGTATATTATCCAATTACTGCCTTGGAAATGGCCTTTTCTTTGTTCCTGAGAGGTGTGTCCTAGTTTTGGGACAGGGGCCATGGAGTCAAAAGATGCCTTCATGGTTGGGCCCATACGCAGGTTGCTTTCAGCCGGGTCCGGCCTTGACAATTGGCAGCAATTTTCTGTTTCACAGAGGCTGAACTCGGCCCTGTCTAATCACTAGAATCACTGCGCTAGGGGCTGGGCAGTGCAAACAGGTCAGATATCCCTCTAATCTGCAGTCGACTGGTTCATGCCCCAAGAAATGGATTTTATGCTGCTCTCCTATGATATGGGATGTGACTGAGCAAAGAACAACTTCCCAGCATGCCTGTTGATTTTGTTGTGACCAAGACAATGAGTAGGGGGCATTCAGTTCCATCAGAGCAGGGTTCAGGCACAGGGAATATTTGTCAAAGTCCAGTGGGATGCCCCTTTAGGACCTGTAATCATCTATAAACTCAGGGCCACTGACCCTCTTTGGCTTGCCTCTGGCTTTCTCATCAACTCCTGCCTCTGGGAGCATTTAATCCACAACACGGGGCTTCCTGTTGGCAACAAGTAAAAATCTGTTCCTAAGGAAGCACCATATTGAAAAACTCCCCAAGCTGGCTGTAGTTAAAAAAGGAAATAAATGTAAAGTTCATTCATAGTCAAGTAAAGTTGGATCTAGAAGGCCGAGGGTCTCTCCTTTCCTTTCCTCCTTTTCATGCTGGGTTCTTGCCCAGCTGATCCCTCTCCATTGGGCCCTTTGAAATTTCAGGTTTATGTACACTCAATTCCAGACCCAGTGGGATATAAAAAGAATGAGGTATTCCTACAGGACCTGAGACCCACAGAACTGACAGGGTCCTGTGATCTGCCTTAAGCTAATTGCCATGGCCAGGGAGTTGCAATTGTTTGGGCTTGGGGCTGCACCTATCCTGAGCCAAGTGGGTGGTGAGGGAAGTCCATGCTCTGATTGGCCATGTCTATGTCCTGACTGGTGGTGAGGGAAGTCAGAGCTCTGACTGGCCACGTTCATGCCCTGTCTGATGGTGAGGTAAGTCGATGTTCTGATTGGCAATGTTCATGCTCTGTCTGGTGGTGAGCGAAGTCAATGCCCTGATTGGTCACGTTCATGCCCTGTCTGGTGGTGAGGGAAGTCGATGCTCTGATTGGCCACGTCCACGCCCTGTCTGGTGGTGAGGGAAGTCGGTGGTCTGATTGGCCATATCCACACCCTGTTTCCTTCTGAGGAAATTGGAGGAGTGAGACCACTTTGGCAGAAGGATGTTGTTTGGAAGGGTGGATTCCTATGAAGACAGCATATTCAATTACTCTGACAGCTGGAAATTAGATGCTAGACAGTAAAAGAGCAAAACTGGAGATGGCACTAGGTCTGTGGAAGTATTTGGGTGACGTTCTCCCACTCAGGGTTCATCACATAACCTTAGCACTTTTCAGTTCATTCTTCCACCTCTCAGTGAGCAGGAGGAACACAGTGTGGCTCATGGGATATGGGTTCTTGCATGGCTGCCAGCGGCTGGAGGGTGATAAGTGGAAGGATAGTGGAGTTATCCCCTGGGGAGGTGAACTTTGACTAATAGAGAATGGGTGACATTTGGAGGCAATTGAAGAGAAAAATTCCTGCTGCTTTCCTCCTCCATGAGCTCCTTTTTATAAACTTCTAGAAAGGTGTTAGGGGGCAGCGCCTGTGGCTCAAAGGAGTAGGGCGCTGACCCCATATACTGGAGGTGGTGGGTTCAAACCCAGCCCCGGCCAAAAACCACAAAAAAAAAAAAAAAAAAAAAAAAAAAAAAAGAAAGGTGTTGGGCTCCCATGGAACACACCAGCTAAACAAGTTTACCTTTAGATTCCTTTTGCTACAGTGGTAAATTACCGCACGCTTAGCTGCTTAAAACAATACAACTTTATTCTCTGACAATTCTGGAGGTCAGAAGTATGTATATAAGATGACCTTGCAGGGATGTGTTCCTTATGGAGGCTCTGAGGAGAATCCATTTCTTTGCCTTTCCTAGTTTTGGGAGGCTGCCAGTATTCCTTGGCTCCTTGGCACACTCTTGACTCTTTTGAACATTGCTCTGACCTCTGGCTTTTGTCATCACAACTCCTCTGTCTGTTCCTCCTGTCTTCCTCTTACGGGGGACCTTGTGATTTCACTGGGCCTGCCTGGGTAATCTGTGGCATGTGCCCCATCCCCAAACCCTTAACTTAATCACATGTACAGAATCCCTTTTGCCACATAAGGTAACATCTTCACATGTTCTGGGGATTAGGATGTGGACAACTTTGGGAGCCTGTATTTAGTCAACGACAGCCTGATGGCTCTCTGAGCCTCACTGCGATGCTCTGGCTGGTGCAGGTCTGCATTGCCCTGCATTACTTTATTTCCTGCCTCACTCTCCTTGTTCCCTCTTACTTCCTGGGCTTGCACGCCCTAAACAGTCTGCTTCTCTTTGATTCTTGCCTTAAGCTTCATTCTCTGAAGGAACAGGGTGAAAAAAAATCTCTGTAGGCTCACATCTGTCTTGTATACCCCTCTCTTATAGCAGGTCACACTCTGCATGACCACTTATTTACTTCCATGTCAGGATAATGATCCTCATGCAAAAACATTTGAGCATGTCTGTCTCAATCTGTGTCTTCAACCCAGGGATGGGCTCTAGTAGCTGCTCTGCCTTGAATGAGGGAATGGATGAATTGGTTTTTTAATCTATCCTGTAATTCTTCCTTCAAAGCTTACTTGCTCTGGAAACGTGTCCTTTGGCTAAATCTATTGAACTTTATTCACACCTTTCTCTACCAATGCTTGAACACTTGGTGAATGTGTAAACACACTTCATGTCTAAGTGAGTTTTACTGCATTCACTCATGCTCAAGTGTAGAGGCAAGGAGAGAGAAGGCTCTTCCCTTTCTGGCTATATGACCTTGGACTAGTCAATTTACTTTTCCATACCTCAGTTTCTTTGTCTATAAAATGGGGCTAATAATTAAGTTTATTCCATGGAATTGATGGAATAGGTTTTTTTTTTTTTTTTTGTTTGTTTGCAGTTTTTGGCTGGGGCTGGGTTTGAACTCACCACTTCTAGCATATGGGGCCGGTGCCCTACTGCTTTGATCCATATGTGCCACCCAGAATAGTTATTTTTGATGATGAAATGAAAAATATTCAAAGCAATATTTGTAGTTGCCTTAACTTCTAATTTTAAGAACTTCTTATATATTTATAGCACTTAAATTTAGTTGTTCAAGACAGAAGTTTTCCACATGCTTCCTTTATAAATATTTATTTCTTCAGTGATGCTTTCCAGATGGACTATGCGACCAGCTCCTTGGCTTGGCTAGCCTGACTTCTGTCCACACCCCTTTCCTCTCTGCCACCTTCCAGTTAGAGGTAGCCATGTGCCAGGGTTCTGAACAACTATGTATAAGCCAAAACCTGTATGATAGGGATTTCCAGAAAGCTTTTTTATTCTTCTTTGAAAGAGTCTAACTCATCAAACTAAACTATCAGCCTTTGCCTCCAACTTTTCTTTTTGTATCTCATAGATGCGATGACTAGTGTTTCCACAGTCATTTTGTAGCACAGGGCAATGAGTACAAGAAAAAGGGATAAGGGAATCTCAGAAAATCTTGAGCATGGTTAGCAGTGACCCATGAACCAGCATGGACAGCTGTCTCCCCAAGACTTGCTACTTGTACCTTTTTAAAGGTAATACCAGAAATTTGGAGAAGAGGATAGGAAATGTAAAAACAGCCAAAAAGAAAGGAAAAGAAAGACATAGGCAAAGGGGTTTGTATCTCTCTTTAGATTTCAAAGAATTATAGAAAGGAAGGGGAGATCAAAACCCAAGCAAATCTCTACCTATCTTCTGCCGTGGACTGGGAGCAAACTGAAAGTGGTGAGTGTACAAGTTATTTCTTTGGTGGTTGGTGTCATCTGCACCTGGCATTATGCCAGGCATAGTAGGTGTGTGTTGAACAAACAACAGAACCTTTTTTTTGTAACCTCTTTTTAACTTTGGCGAAGTTGATCTGGCTCATCAGAGCAGTTGTGATGACAGGTGTTTGGTGAGTTTCCAAACACTGTGCTGTTTCAGTGCAGCATGCACATCTTCGGGGGCCAGACAGGCAACTGGACAGCGAACCTGGCTGGCCAGACCTGTGTTAGGCAAACTTACACATTTCTTCTGAATCTTTAAGAGAACAAGTTTTCCAGATACTTGTTCCAACATATGATTCTCCTTGGAGGATTTCTAGTGAAAAAACCAATTTAAGGTGGATAGGAGAAACATATTCATTAAAGGTCTGACCTGTTGGGAGATGTATACACAGCTATGACTTCCAAGGTCCTTCCTAAGCTTCTATCCTGGGCACCAGGTGCAATTGCCAGTGTCTCACCACAAAGCCCCTCCTTACTCTGACCTCCCAATAGGCAGGGATCCATCCTACTGGTCTTGAGATATGTCCTGCCATGGTACTAACCCAATACCTTGTTTGTAACTAGGATGCACAGGCAGTCTGTTAAAGAAGATGAACCTTGGACATTTATCTTCATAATCTCATATGGTGGGGGAAAGCACAGAGAAGAGAACATATTCTTGAGTAATGTATTCTGTTCCCTGGCATTGATGAAAGGGATAAAAATAAATCACTGTTTCTACTCAACTCGCTTGAAGGACAAGCCAAAATCACACCATTAAAAATTAACATCTAAAACAGATTGTACATTACTAGCGATGAGTTCAGACCCAAAGTAGAATAATTAGCCAAATGAATCTATCTACAGAATGTTGGGTATGACGAATTCACTCTCATTTCCAGTGGTTAAGAAATAAAAGAAGACAGATTATGTTCATTTTAGGCCAGGAAGATTTGCAGGAACAGCCCAGCACATCTGATCTGAGTTAAAGGAGGAACAAGGAAGGAGGTTAAAGGTCAGAGCTGTGGAGTTTTCTGGAGTACCAAATTCATCACAAGGCACAGACCTGTGAAGTTCATGTCAAAATTACCAGATTGTTTTCCATTTGGGAGCCGCCTAAATTTTAGTGGAAAATGGAACCAACTGTTTAATTGTTGATGGCCAAAACAACTCAGTAGATACCCATTGTGTACATCTATTGATACTATCTTCGGGTGTGAGATCCACCTGTCCATCTGTCCATCCATCCAACTTTATTTCTGAAGCACCTGTCTGTGCTGGGGCAGAAGATAGAGTAGTGTATTAGATACTTTGTTCTAAAGAAATTACTTTAGTACATGGCTTTAGAACAGGGATTTTCAACCTCCACACTATTAATACTTTTAGCTGGATGATAATCTGCTGTGAGGATGGTTGAATGTATAGTAGGTTGCTTAGGAGTGTACCTGGCTGGTCTTTACCTGCTAGATTCCAACAGCACCCACCCTGCCTCAGTCATGATTATCAAAAATATCTCCAAATATGGGCAAATGCACCCTGATGGGGGACAGAAAAATTGTCCCTGGTTGAGAACCATTGCTTTAGAGGCAGGAAGCTAGCTCCTGCTCTTGCTTTACTATCTTACTGGTTGTTCCTTTAACCAATTGTAGTTCAACTGTTTCTTATTCTTGGCACCAGTGCAGTTTCTACCACTGAGCAGATATGTAATAAATGCTTGGAGGTTAAGTAAATGAATGAATGAATGAGGGATAATATTCGTTCAACAGACCCGTTCTTAAAGAGTTGACAGGCTGTTAGAAGGACCTTGAGTCTTGACCATGCAGAATGCCAAACAAGCAATATATCCAATCCAAATATGCCTTGGCTAACTAAGGGGGAAAAACCTCTACTTATGGGGTATTTAGCTTCGTAAGCCTGACAGATAATTGAGCTGCTGGATTTTTCAGTTTCAACAGATTGCTTTGCCATTCTGTAGCCACAATAACAGAGCAAAGTAACAATCATGTCTATGTTTAATTTTCTGAAGAGTGCTGCATGGCTGAGGCTAACAATCTGGCCAATTAAATGTGGCCGATTGGCACTCCCACACAAGTTTGGGGGTATTTAAAATAGCTCTCTGCAAAAGAAAAAAAAATCCAAGCTGCAGAGAAAGTTGTAACTCTCCCAAGATTTCACATTTCAAAAGCAGGCTTGAGATGGTAAAATTGTTCTGGGTGACAGAGAATAGACAAGCCATCCACTTTGAGTGTATTAGTGTCAAACTGAGTGTTATGTGTTGCCAATGGTCATGTCTATTTGTAGAATTGGATAATTTTTTTATATTAAAGGAGAGAATCTTATAGACTGAGGTTATTGGGACTTCTGACCATGATGTTAACCATTCAGATGGGGCCAGAAATGTTTCTCACCAAGCTTCCTTTACTACCCAAAGTTTAAATGAAGGGTGGCCAATATGAATGAAGTAAGGTTCCCTGCTTGATTTATTCTCATCTTCCAGACACAATTATTATAGGTTTATGTGAAGGATACTGTATTAGTTACTCATTGCCACAATAATGCTGAGTAACAAACATCTATATAGCATGATTGACATAGGGGAATAATATTTGTTTAGCCTAGTCTTGGCTAGGAGCTAGCTGGGGAATGTGCCTGTAGTATTTGCAGAGACCCAGAACATGCATTCTCCTTGCTAATACCCCATTAGTCAAAGCATATCACATGCCTGAGTCCAGAGTTAAGAGATCAGACAGAATGCTCTGCTCAGAATGAAAGGGTCCTGCAAAGTTCCTTGCCCAGGAGTGTTGGTATCAAGAGGTGTGACTAATTCTCATTGATTAAAACATCAATATACTACAAATACTATACTCCAGATTGACCATAAAGCTAAATTTGAACAAGAAAAGGTTCTTATAGCAATGTTCAGAGAAAGATGAAGAAGAAAGAGAGATATTCATGATATGGGAAGGCTCAGCCACCCAGGTGTTATTTGGGTTCTATTTTTTCCAGCTATGAAGAGTGCCTTCACACTGGAAAGAGTACTATAAATATGAGTAAAGAGACAACTCAAAACCAGAGGAGGAAGATGAGGAAACAGCTAGTTCCCTATAGAGTCCAAATTTCCAGTCCCATGGGAATTCCATCCCAGGTTATCAAAGGACTTGATCATAGACTTGCTGGCAGTGATTATGGCATATTATGGAAAATAGTAAAGTCTCCCAAAGAATGTGGGGTGGTTTTACATAGTTTACCCTTGAATGTGAAAGGAGACACTTGTCTCCCTAAGATAGCCGTTCTCAACCTGGGGGTCACAACCCCTTTGTAACAATGAAAATACATCATGGCATTAGGAAGGTTGAGAACCACTGCCCTAAGACATCTGCAAATTTCCCAATTCATAAGTACACTGGAGCATACAATACTCCCCTAAAATGGAGTTCAAATAACTACAGATTCAGAATATCAATGGTTTTGTGCACAAAGCTCTAAAGCAATTTCTAAGGTGATTAAAATAAGTTCCTTTCAAATTATGATTCCACCAAGGTAACATAGTTCTCACTTATGTCCTCTCATGATAATATTCATGTATTCCACATAGTAACAACAGGAGCTAATATTTATTTGCTTCTTTGCAGCAGGTGTTGTGCTAAGCCCTTCCCATGCGTAGTCTTATTTTACTCTCCTGACAATCTCATGATGTGGGTATCATTATTATCATTTTATAGGTGAAAAAGCAGAAGCTCAGAGAATCTTACCCAAAGCTTACACCAAGTCTTCTTGATTATTGCTCATGCTCTCAACCCCTTCATGTTGGCTACCTCTTGAAGAAATGAATGGTAATAGGGCGAGATACAATCTTGGCACTCCACTTAAACATCAGAAGTGCAAGTACAAGATTTGGAAATCGTGGCTTGCCAGCAATTGATATGAACAAATACCTGAGGGCTTCTGACCACAGATTCAATAGGAGTCAACAGAGTCGGGGTGCTCACAGGACACACAAGTAAGCCTCAGTTCCTCTGCAAGGAGGTATGTCACTCAGTCCATCAGCAGTGACACTCAAGGTGTCTGATTCATTCAGTAGTATTCGACTGATTGAGATTAACTGCATCTGGAGCATTTATTTTCCAAAGACGTGTTGTAAGAGTGGAGGAGAATTCCCACTGAACAGGAATTATGTGGGTAAGAATTTTGAAAGCCATAGTATGTGAGGAAGGATTTAAAAATGGGGAATGTGTAGCCTATAGCCAAGAAGACTTGGGGGGTGGTACAGATAACTAACTTTAGCCATTAGAAGTATTCCACATGGAGGATGACCACTCTTGTTTAGTACTGCTTCACAAGTCATGAGTAACAGTTACACGATCTGATGAGTCAGTGGTTGCAATCTGGGTAATTAGTTGACTTGAGATGTGGTAAGCTCTGTGACTCGGGGAGATCAGAAAGGGGGGCCTGAGGGAGGGCTATAGACTGAGGAGTTCTCTCTGTGCTGACTTCTAAAATGATGATTTCAGTACTTTGCTCATATTTTCTGTATGCTCAGCCATTATACTTAAGATATAATTAGAGAAGCGATACTTCAGCTCAAGAAGATCACGAATGAAAATAGCATTAATGTAATATTTTAGAGGGGGATGTTTATTCCCCACTCCTGACGTTTTCCTTCATGTGGTGGGAGTACCATTAGTGTGACACTCCAGGGCTCTCCCTGGCCATCTCTGCTCACTCTACCCTGTGAAAGGGTAAGAGAGGAGAAATGCATGAACCATGGAAACTTAGGAATAACAAATGTGACATTCTCCATTCAGAACCTTCCTTTTTAAAAATTTCCTCTTGGGAGGAAGCAGCCCATGGAAAGCATAATTCCTCTATTCTTTTTCAAGTGTGGAACCCTCTGCCTATGCCCTCATGTTGGGAGGCTGCCCAAGTTCACCGTTGTCATTAGTATATGGAGAAGTCTGTCAGATTTAGAGTTTGGTACTAACAGTCAGCTTAGCTTTTATCTTAAGTAACCTCTTCCGATGTAGGCTTGCTTTGGAATAAAGGTGAGGTTCTGGTCCTCATCTGCTGCTTTCCTAGCTTATATCTCAGTTTGTTCAGAATTTGGGGAAAAGGCATCCTTGAGCAGCCCCTGCATGATCTTATCACTATGAGACAGAATAGGAGACGTTGAGGTCCGCGTGTCAGATGCTTCTCTGTGAGCCTTCTGCTTTCTCTCTACTGCCTGCTCTAAGTGTACCATCCATATCACTGTTGTTACCACCCCCAGTTTGCAGACTGGAAAACTGAGAGAGACTTGTTCAAGTTAGGAGGAAATAAACCACATGTCAGCCCATGTCTGCTTGCAGCCAAGGTCAAGGCTTTCAGTGGTGTACAGTGAACAGTAAAGTTTTGAGCTACAGAGGAATTGGCAAATATCCTGGAAAAGGGAATGATTATCTGGGCATTGAGGAGATGAGGACTGTGCTAGGTCTTACATGGGGAGAGTGATTCATGGAGGAAGAGAAAGGAGTGTGGACTTTACATTTGTTATTCCATAATGTTTTTTTTTTAATAATTTTATTAAATCATAATTGTGTACATTGGTGCAATCATAGGGAAGAATGTGCTTCATATACAATCAGAAACATTTTGATCGTACTGTGAGAGATAGCCCTCATAGCATTTTCTTAATCACTATATA
>CAUYRH010117399.1:0-18732 GCA_963574655.1 Perodicticus potto | reverse complement strand
CTTTTGTCAAACCCTTGGGTTTTGGGTTTAAGCGTTTTTTTTTTTTTTGTTTTTTTTTTTTTTGAGACAGAGCCTCAAGCTATCACCCTGGGTAGAATGCCGTGGCAGCACAGCTCACAGCAACCTCCAACTCCTGGGCTCAAGCAATTCTCCTGCCTCCGCCTCCCAAGTAGCTGGAACTACAGGTGCCCGCCAGAAAGCCCGGCTATTTTTTTTTTTTTTTTTGGTTGAAGCCATCATTGTTGTTTGCCAGGACTGGGCCGGATTCAAACCCGCCAGCTCAGGTGTATGTGGCTGGTACCTTAGTCGCTTGAGCCACAAGCGCCAAGCCTAAGCTATTCTCGTCTCAGCCTCCCAAGTAGCTGGGACTATAGGCATCCGCCACAGCAACCAGCTATTTTTTTTTGTTGCATTTGTCACTGTTATTTAGCTGGCCCTGGCCGGCTTTGAACCTGCCAACCTTGGTGCACGTAGCTGAAGCCGTAACCATTGTGCTACAGGCACGGAGCCAACTCATGTTAGTTTTGAGCCCAGGGCCTTGAGAAGCTGTGAAATCTCTGCTCGTTATTTTTGCTGTCAATCAGCACTTCACCCCTACCTCTTACTGCTCTGCTCCAGCCTGTACACCCACGGGCTAAATAAAAAAACAACAAATTCTTCATTAAAATGTGTTTTAAGTTTTTATTCTATTTTCTTAACAAGACACCATGGCTCCAAGGCAATTTTTTTCTTTAGTGTACCAGTCAATGTATTAACATCTGTGGGACATAGAGTTTGTTGACCTACAAGTTTCTGCTACATCCAATTTGCCACACCCTCACTCTCCCAGGTCAGATCACTTTACCTTGGCTTACCTTGACATTGGGCATGTATTTAGAGAAGCGCTCATATTCTTTGCTTATCTGAAAAGCCAGCTCCCGAGTGTGACACATCACCAGCACAGACACCTTGGGCAGAAGCAATGGGAGACATATACTAAGTATAGCCCTTTGTTATTCCCTCTAAGGAAGTGTCTGCCACAAAAGGACACCTGGCAGATAACTAACTTCAATTTTGTGATCTAAAATCATTAACCCTATGCTTACTGTGGAACATTCCCAACGACTATCAGACTGTCAAGAGAGACAGAAATCACCTTCGTGAGAAGTGCTCACAGGTCTGAAAGCATGTAGCTGGGACAGAAACATCCTTCTCATATATTCCTAACTTTCCCCAGCATTCTCCCCAAGTATACCTGCCCAGTAACTGGTTCCAGCTGCTGCAGCGTGGCCAGCACAAACACCGCTGTCTTCCCCATGCCTGACTTGGCCTGGCACAGGACATCCATTCCCAGAATGGCCTGAGGGATGCACTCATGCTGTACTGGAAGTAGGGGAAAAAAGATAAATTAGACATCAGTCTCCAGACACCTCTATAACCTTTTCACCATGCCAAATCCATTTCTCATTATAGTATTTACCTGGTTCTTGTCAACTTCCAGGACCTTTGTACCTGTCTCTCCTCCTCAATTACCTTCACCCCAAAAATCATACTCTCTTAATTCCTTCTGTCTTTATCCTCCAGGTCTAGGCCTCCTCAGTCCTGCTAATACGCTACTATCAGCTCACCTTCAGCACTTCTGGCTGTCCTTTTCCTTAATCGTAATTCGTGACATCTGAGTCCACAGACCATTTCTCCCATTTAGGTTACCTTGCCCCAGGTCACATAACCCTGCAACCTTGGACAAAATGTAGGACGTGGTACCTGATCCAGAAATGAGGTATCTTTAAACTAGACATAAAGGCTTCCAAAGACTAGCACTGGCCTGGCCCAACAGAAGGGAACTAAAGATGCAACCAGGCCCTTTCAGAAATGTAAAATTAACTGTCAATGACAAAATTAAAAGCAAGCAAAAAAGAAAAGCCAGACTTTAGGACTAATAGACCAGTAAGGTGATTTTGGATCATTAGCATACAATCATGAATAAAAGAATAAGCCTATATATGCCTCTTCTGTTATTAAAATTGGCTTTGACACCTTATTTCCTCATCTATCCTCTAATCGAGAAAGAACAAACACATCTTTTTCCTGCATCATTAAAGAGCCTAGGAAGTACTCCATGCCCAAAAGAAAATTTACCTTCTGATGGATGCTCAAAGCCACAGTCCACAATGGCCCGAAGCAACTCTGGCTTGAGCAGGAAATCGCGAAAGCCAGAGCTGTGGATGGAGACATAGGAGCCCTTGACATCCTTCTTGGCAGGGACCTCAGCCCCATCTCCCCCAGCTGCTGTCTCCACCTCATCCTCTTCATAGTCCAAGAGCTCATTGTCTACATCGTTCTCTGCCATAACTGGGCCAGCAGGGGGAGAAGGGGAGGGGGCTCTGGATAGGTTCTCCCAGTATAGGTAAAAACAAGGGAGAAGGAGCAGGAGGCTTGAGGGACAGCAAAAGAAAATATACTAGATTCTGACAGAAGAGCTAGGAAAGAAAAAAAACAAATGAAAGACTTTATCAGTCATGAGCAGAGCTTTCACCACCTCTTTTCCACTCCCATACTGTTCCCACTTTCCCTAAACTATGAAACCTTTAACCTGGCTGGCTGGATGGCAGGCGGGGAAGTGGTGGGGGGGAGTAACAAAGAGTAACAGCATCTGTACTCCTAACATTCTAGGAGACCAAGGTAGGAGGATCCCTTGAGCTCAGGGTTCAAGACCAGCCTGAGGAACAGTGGAACCCCCATCTCTAGTAAAAATAGAAAAATTAGCTGGGCGTGTGGTGGGTGCCTGTCTTCCCAGCCACTTGGGAGGCTTAGGCAGATTGCCTTCTAAACTAGGCTGACCCCAGGGCACTGGGGCAAGAGACAGTCTCAAAAGAAAAAAAAGTAACAAAGAGATACAAAATATAAAAGTGAAAAGCAAATGTAACAAAAGAGAAAAAGTGGTCCTAGGGAAACTGTTTAAGATGCTTGTTCCCAACAAGACTAGCCTCAGAGTAGCAGAAACCACGAGTTGGAAGAGAAAAACCAACTTACGAACTCCTGATCTAAGTAACGATAGTAAGGAAAAACAATAGTTTATACATATATATAAAACCAATGACGTACGGGAGAGGAAAATGGAGATGAGAAGATGAAAAGAATCCTGAAAATTCCCCTAAGACTTCAGACTTCCCTATAATCTCTCAGTGTGGATCCCTAACTCAGCAGCCATCAGTCAAGGGTGATAGATTAAGGTCATCACTGCGCAAAGCGCTCACTTCTTAATAAAAACATCATATGGCTGCCGTCCACCTCCCACTCATCAGTACCCTCCTTTCATTGCTTAAGAAATCCATGTGTAATTAATAATACTAGAAAAAATAGTATAAATGTCTCCGTCAAAAAAAAAAAAAAATTTCTCCACCCTACCACGAGTAAGGAAGTAACATTTGAGACAGAAACATTCATCGTCCCAGCTTTAACCGAAGCTTTACCAACTGGTTCACATGGGTTGTGCTATTCAGTTAAGACTCCTTTTCGAAAAACGCACAACAGCACCGCTCCTAAACATTTGGAAAGCAGTCCAAATGAGATGGGGCGGGTAGGAATGAGGAAAACCCAACTGGGCCCAGTAGCCGGCTCCTCCTCCAGGTCCCACCACGGACCAAAACAAGAGGTGAGACGAGCCCCGCCCTCCGCAAATGCCCAGAATCAGAGAACGCCTAGCGCCGCCTCTCATTGACGCTGAGGCCTCCGATACGCGAGGGACCCACTGGAGCCGGGAGCAAAGGGAACACAATGGCGCCGAGGACACCATCTTGAATATGATCCTCCTACCTTGCCTTCCTCCCCCCATGAGCTCTTTGCTCTCGAAAGGGGTGCAAGCTATGGAAATAACGACCAAACGAGTCTCCAGCGTCCAGACCATCGTCTGTGAAAGGGATATTAGGAGCCCATATAGCAGGATGAATACGTAAAGGCGCAGATGGAGACGGATGATAGTGAAGGCCAAAGCTTACCTAAACAGGGCGAGAGCGTATGGCGGCAGCAACAACGACGAAGGAGGGAATCTGCCTTCACTTCCGGTTCCTGGCTTCCCTCTACCCTAGCCTCCCGCCTTCTCGGCTGCAGAGCGCATGCGTAAGAGACTAGAAAAAGGACCTTCCGCGGTTCTACAGAACCGGGAGCTCCGGGCTTGCCTTTGGAAAATGCCTGTCTGACTTTTTTTTTTTTTTTTTTTTTTGGAAACCACTTCTAACGTCTCTACTACAGCCAGTAACAAAAAGCATGAAGGAAACCAACACCTTCTCCCACTGTCATCTTTCTTCTCTTGTCCTACTCTTCTCCAAGCCCGTCACCCTTCATTTAGGTTTTTGCCACGCAGGTGTTCTTGCTGGGCACCCCTCCAACGATGCGCGAGCAACAAGGGAGTTCCCACGGGGTCCTTGGCCCGGTAGTCAAGGTGACCCCCTGGCGGTTGGGTTTGCGCTAGGAAATGGCGTACCCCAACTGAGATTAAGGAGGCGAGTCTTAGGGAACTGGAGGGAGTCCTGCTAGGAGGTTCTGCACCAACCCTTTCCCAGCCGTGGGGACCGTGGACAGCATTTACTCAAAATGATGTTGGCGGTGAAGCTGATACCTTGGGACTAGTGAGCCGTGAATCAGGAAGGTGTTCTGAATCCACCGAGTGGAAGACGGGGTCTGGATTCTAAAATAAATAGTAGGACTTGAAGGTTACACAAAATTCCATAAATACTGCTAATTCGAGCAGAATGTTCTTAGCTCCAGCCCAACGGCCCCATTTTTCAGCCTGGAATTTTTTCCTAAATGAAACATTGACATCACACATTGACGCTTCGGCAATCGGGACCTGATGCCCTACTGCTTAATAAAACGGCAAACATGGCTCAGCGGCCCTAGCTCAATGAATAGGGCGCCGGCCACATACACCAAAGGTGGCGGGTTCGATCCCGGCCCGGGCCTGCTAAACAACAATGACAACTGCAACCAGAAAATAGCCGGGCGCTGTGGCAGGCACCTGTAGTCCCAACTACTCGGGAAACTGAGGCAAAAAGATCGCTTAAGCCCAAGAGTTTGAGGTTGCTATTAGCTGTGACTCCACGGCACTCTACCGAGGGCAACATAGTGACACTCTGTCTCAAAAAAAAAAAAAAAAAAGCGACAAACATTTGGCCCTTTCCATGTTAGCCATTTAATACTAAGGAGTAGGTACCATTATTAACCATTTAATACTAAGGAGTAGGTACCATTATTCCCATTTTTGTAGACGAAGAAACAAATCAACATATCCAAAGTAATACAGCTAGTGAGGTGACAGCCAGAATGTAAACACCTCTAAATCTCCGTTGTACCCTGCTTCCCTGCTTGAAGAATCTGGTTAATAGCCTCACATGGTGGCTAACGCCTGTAATCCTGTAATCCCAGCACTTTGGAAGGCAGATGGGGGATTATCACTTGAGCCCAGGAGTTACCAGGGAACTCACTGCTCCACGCACTCCACCCTGGGCCACACAGCAAGACCCTTTCTCTCTCTCTTTGTTTTAGACAGGATCTCACGTTGTCACCCTCAGCACCCTCAGTAGAGTGTCATGGTGACAAAGCTCAAAGCAACCTCAAACTCTTGGGCTCAAGTGATCCTCTTGCCTCAGCCTTATTCACAAGTAGCTGGGACTACAGGCACCTGCCACAATGTCCAGCTATTTTTTAGAGACAGGGTCTCACCCTTCCTCAGGCTGGACTTTTAAGCTCAAGCGATCCACCTGCATTGGGCTCCCAGAGTGCTAGGATTACAGGCATGAGCTACTGCTCCCAGCCAAGACCCTCTCTACAATTAAAAAAAAAAAAAATGTGAGCAATACTATGATTTGCCTCATTGATTCAAGTCCTTGATGAAGTAAGCCTTCAGCGATCCAAGGATGCTACCATAGAAGGGCTGTTTTCCCAACCCTAATAATTTTTTTTGAGACAGTCTCACTTTGTCACCCTTGGTAGAGTGCCGTGGTGTCATAAGTCACAGCAACCTCAAACTCTTGGGCTCAAGTGATTCTCTTGCCTCAGCCTCCCAAGTAGCTGGGACTGCAGGCGCCCATCACAATGCCCACTTATTTTTAGAGATAAGGTCTCACTCTGGCTCAGACTGGTCTTGAACCTATGAACTCAGGCAGTCCACTTGCCTCGGCCTCCCAGGGTGCTAGCCAACCCTAATAATTTAACAGTATTTATCAACTGCCTACCATATGCTATGTGCTTTCCTAGGATCTAGGGAAATAACAGCGAGCAGCCCAGTCCTTATATAGAGTTTACATAACAAGGAGGCAACACATAAACACAAACATAATGTCAAACAGCTATAAATACTATGTAGAAAAAGCAAGATGCGAGGACAAAGAGTACTTGTTTCTACACTCCAGCTTTTCTTTATAGTTGTCATCTATAGTACTCAGGCTCCCAAATGAGGAACCAAATGTTTTCTCACTTTAGAAAAGTAAGATACTACTTTTATTTCTCCAACAAGGTTCAAAGAACAGCCATTTGGGGTGACATGAGAGTGACTGAAAATGAGAAAAGAAGAGGCAAAAGGAGACTGTTTCAACTCACCAATTTATTTGCCCATAATTATTTTATTCACACTTTTTTTACTGTTACAAAGGGAAAGTAAGGTCTCAAGGATGTACACAGGAAAGCCATGCATATGAGGGTACACAGCATTGCTTTCGATCTTAGGAAGCAGTATCTAATGGGTCTTTGGGGAAATAGGAAAAGGGGGAAATCCTATAAAGAGCAAGACAAGCATAAGAGAAACAAAAAGACAGGCTACAAGATGTAGTATATACCTAAAATTTAATAGAGGGCTAAGTGAAGTCATGATTTCATCTTTTCAAAGATTATAAAATCTCTGGTAAAAGAGATGAGGAAAGAACCAATTCTTCAGAGAATTACTAGGGTCACAGAATAAATGAGTGGAATAATTAGAGGGCCACAGATGGAAGTGAAGACACAGTTGTATGGCTTTTGGCCAGTGAACAGGGATGGTAATAATATCACAGGGTTGCCATTTATTGAATCATGGCTACTGCATGCCAGGACCCATACTAGCTTCTCTACATAATGATTCCTAATCTTGCAGTAACCCTAGCAGTATTATTATCCCAGTTTCACAGAGGAAGATATTCAGGCTACAGGAATAAGTAGGTGTCCCGGTTGCACAGCCAACATGTCAGGTCATGAGAAGAACCCTAGTTTGCCAGGCTCTGAAGTCAGGGTGTTTTTTCCACATCTCTACTTCCCAGAGTTATAATCTGCACAAAAGATTGAATGAGAATGACTTTGGAGTTTACAAGTTCCCAGTGAGGGTTAAAGAACAACAAAGAGATTCGGGTTTGAGCAGGATATTTATATGTTTCATATGAGAATTATTGAATCTTCCCTCCTAGGATTTACAAAGAATGGAAAGAAGAAAAGTACTATGGTGGGAAGTGATTTTAATTGGGGGGTGGCAGGTGCTTTGACAGAGAGAACTGGCAGAATGAGTCAGGCTTGTGTGATGAGTCCTAGGCAGCAATCCGGTAGTTGGGGTGAACCTGGGGCCTGACATCACAGACCATGCCAAGAAGCTGAGCCAGGACCCGCTCTCGGTTTCTCTGCTGGGAGCTCTGCATGCCCTGCACCTGGCGCCTTGTAGCCTGCTCCACCTCAGCCGACAGGTTTCCTTGGGAGCCCATGGCCTAGGGGGTAGGAAAATGAGTGGAAGAGAAAAAATTAAAGCAGAAACAGAGAGCAAGTGTCCAGGCATGTCGACAGAAAGGTCCTGGAACAAGGCCAAGAAGAAAGGTCTTCTCAGAAACTGCTCATTCCATAGAAATATACATACACCACAGAGATCAATACCATACCCTTACCTCTTAGACTTGACATACACTTCATCCTAAAACAGACTGTAAAATCCCCCCCCTCATTTCACCACCTATGACCAAAAACACTGTCCTCTACCCCATACTTTACATAGATGTTATCAGTTTTCAATAGACTGTGGCAATTCGCCCCACAAGCTGTACATGTCCTTCAAAACTCTGGACTCTCTTACATGTCATCACAAAGTTATACCAATGTTATGGTCCCTGCCAAGATCCCTTCAGCCCTCTACCACCATATTTTCTTGTTGAGTCATGTGTACATACCTCACTAGATGCACCCACCAATTTGCACCCAGGGTTCCATCCCAACACCCCACACTCACCGCCTGCTGCTTGCTCTGGAATTCTTGGTCTCGCTCTCTGCGGTATTGCTCTACCTCCATCTGTGCCTCCTCCTTTGCCTGCTTCAGTCTCCGGGCCTTCCCTGGAAGCAGAAGAGAGGAAAGTGGGTGGGGGTACCCCCCCACCAGGAAATGTAATAGTAGGGATCAGTCCCTTCCAGAAAGTTATTCTGCCTTCACTCAGCCAGCCAGGTACTAGATTCTAATACCCATCCATTCCTTCCTAACCAGCCTCCAGCCCCAGCTCTATCCCCACCAGCCTTGGATTTTCTGAAGGACTCAAATGTTGGCTGTCCCCACCCTCAATTTTCTTTCCAGATTCCAAAGACAGGAAAGAGAAGACTCACTCTTCCTGGCATCTGCCACCTTCTCAGCCGCCCGCTTCTCTGCTTGCAGAAGCTGCTGGATACCCTGGGACTGACTGGCCATTTCTGTCTGTATGGCCGATACTGTTTCAAATGCTACCCAGATACCAGATGGCTCCTACCACCCCCACCCCCACTGCCTACTTCTTCAGTTCGTTGCTGTAATTCTCCACTACCCCTGGGTCTTAGTGCTCCCCTTTTCCACTCAGCCTTCTGCACCGGTGTCTCCCCCAATCTGATCCTTCCATTGATGACTGGTCCTCCTCTCCTACCTCTCACTGTAGGCAGTACCCACAAGAGCCGCCTGAGAGCAGCAGAGACCAGACCCAAAGCTGCCCGCTAACAGGTACTTGGCCTTACCAGTCTAGATCAGAAGATCTCGGGCTGGGAGCAAAAGTTGACTGGTGGTGTCAGAGAAGGAGGCATAGGGGTTGAAAATGAGGTGGAAAAGTAGGGATGTCATCATGCGATGTGCGTTGGAAAAAGAACACTCTGGGCTGAGAGTTCTGCCATATGTCTCTCTCTTTTCCAGCTCCTTCTTTTTCTACATATTTCCGAAGTACAAATGTCTGCATCCATCTTATTTGCCCTGTCCTTGATAATCTTATGTCTTTTCGTGACTGTATTTTTTTCCTCGTTTTTTGATTTCCTCCAGTTCTTAGCCTCACTGTGGTTTTGTTTTTGTTTTCCATTTTCACAGATTTTTTTTTGCTGTTGTAGAGACAGAGTCTTACTTTATCGCCTTCGGTAGATTGCCCTGGCGTCACACAGCTCACAGCAACCTCCAACTCCTGGGCTTAGGCGATTCTCTTGCCTCAGCCTCCCAGTAGCTGGCACTATAGGTGCCCGCCACAACGCCTGGCTATTTTGTTGTTGTTGTTGCAGTTTGGCTGGGGTCGGGTTTGAACTCGCCACCCTCGGTACATGGGGCCGGCGCCCTACCCACTGAGCCACAGGCACCGCCCCATTTTCACGGATTTTTTTCATCCTGTCTTTTTCTCCCCTGCTTTCTCTTATCACTGAACCAAGCCCTCTCCTACTAGTTGAGGAGAGGATAACTTCCAGAAATCTCTCCTCTCTCCCTGCCCGCCCCCGTCCTTTTCCTCGCCTCTCATCAGTCTTCCGGTTACAGACGGACCCTTTATCTTAAGTTCCCTAGTTTTCCACCAAAAGCCGGACCAATAAACCAGCCTGTCGGGGAGGAATGATATCCGGTAACGCTTATCACGCTCTTCAGGGTTCATTTCCGTCCTTCGCCTCGTCTCTGCTTGCGTCATTTCCGCCAACCTGCAATGTCTCCGCCCTTCCCGCCTTCCTTCTCCGAGCGTCTTAAACACAGGCCTCAGGCCTACAGCTCTGGGGCTACTTAGGGGTGGAGGGGCTGGTCTGATGAGTGACCCCTCCCCCCAGGGCCCAGAGGAAGAAGCCTCTACATCTGTCTACCGGGTACATTGTATTCAATTTCTAGATCATTATTTGAAATTATCTGTGATTTTTTTTTTAATTCAGATGTCTGCTGTTAAAAATTGTCCCCTCAAGCCCTGTTGGGTTTTTCTCAAGTTCGTTATTAAAAATTTACCTGGGTTCATAAAGCAATTATTTAACCTTTTCTCAAATTTTACATTAAAAAACCTGTGCCCCCAGCCCACCCTCAAATTTTTCAAATCTATTATCTGAAAAGGGATCAGGGTTGAAGTAGGCCTCATCTCTTGCTGAAGATGTAAGAAGAACTGGGGGATCAAAGAGAGGAACAAGTGGGAATGTCAGAGATGGACGGGAAGCACCAGGCAAGACCTGGGTCCTGACCGCTTCTGCAATTTTTGCTTCTTCCTCAGCCCAAGAGTTCCATGGCCTCCATTTCCCGCCGCCAACGCCGAGAGCGTCGCTTCCGTCGGTACTTGTCTTCGGGACGGCTGGTCCGGGCCCAGGCCCTTCTCCAGCGACACCCAGGCCTTGATGTAGACGCTGGGCAGCCCCCACCACTGCATCGGGCCTGTGCGCGTCACGATGCCCCTGCCCTGTGTCTGCTGCTTCGGCTGGGAGCTGACCCTGCCCATCAGGACCGCCATGGGGACACAGCACTGCATGCTGCTGCCCGCCAGGGCCCGGATGGTGAGTCTACCCAGTGGGGAACAAGATCATAAGCAGCTGACCAGATTTGAAATAAAAGCCAACCAATAGCTAAAAATTAAGCTACCGTCACTGGGACCTAGGAAAGGAGTTAACACAGGTGGGCATTTAGTTGTCATTTGTGTCTTTACATTACTGGGCTGACATTGTCTGAAAAACCCAACATTCCCCAACACAGTAACAGTTCTTCAAATTTTATGTCTTGCTACATTAGTAGCTACATTGTTTCTTGTCTGGTAGTTTGCCTGTAAGGCAAAAAAGTTGCATAGAAGGGTAGTCTCTAGAGTAAGATTGCTTGGTTTCAAATCCCAGCTTCACGATTAATAGCTGTGTATTCTTTTTTTTTTTTGGCCAGGGCTGGGTTTGAACCCACCACCTCCGGCATGTGGGGCCAGTGCCCTACTCCTTTGAGCCACAGGCGCTGCCCCATAGCCGTGTATTCTTGGGGGTTTTTTTCGTAGAGACAGAGTCTCACTTTATCGCCCTCAGTAGAGCGCTGTGGAGTCACAGCTCAAGCAACCTCCAGCTCTTGGGCTTAGGCGATTCTCTTGCCTCAGCCTCCTGAGTAGCTGGGACTACAGGCACCCGCCACAATGCCTGGCTATTTTTTGATGCAGTTTGGCCGTGGCCAGGCTTGAACCCGCCACCCTCGGTATATGGGCCGGCGCCCTACTAGCGCATGGTGTAGATATCATAGCTGTGTATTCTTGTACAAGTTACTGAACTTCTCTGAAGTTTAGTTTGCCCATGCGCAGAATTAAACAAATAATAACAGCCCTTGTTATATGCCAGGCACGTCACAAAAAGTAACTCTCGTTTGATCCTCACAACAACTTTAGGAGGTAAGTACTGATATTATCCTCCATTTCCCAGGTGAAGAAACAAGCATAGAGAAGTTAAGTCATTTGCCAGAGTTACACAGCTGTTCACTGGTAGAGCAGATTTTTTTTTTTTTTGAGACAGAGCCTCAAGCTGTCATCCTGGGTAGAGTGCCGTGGCATCACAGTTCACAGCAACCTCCAAGTCCTGGGCCCAAGCGAGTCTCCTGCCTCCACCTCCCAAGTAGCTAGGACTACAGGCGCCCGCCACAACGCCCAGCCATTGTTTGGTTGCAGCCGTCATTGTTGTTTGGTGGCCCGGGCTGGATTCGAACCCGCCAGCTCAGGTGTACGTGGCTGGCACCTTAGCTGCTTGAGCCACAGGCGCCGAGCCAGGTAGAGCAGAGATTAAGCCGGGGGCTTAGCTGGAGTGTCCTTGCCCTTAACAACTGCCCTGTCCTGCGCTATACATTATAGAATTATAGGTACATGCAGTGATTGCACTAAGTTCAAGATACCCATTCTGTAATATAGATGTTTTGAAAATCAACTGACATAGTACATAATTAAAGCACCTAGTAGGTGCTGTGATTGTTGCTTCTGTTATCAGCAAGTCCGTACTACTTTACTTACAGTTCTGAAACTTAGAAACACTCAGATACTCTTTTCTTTTCTCTCTTTCTTTCTTTCTTTTTTTTTTTTTTTGAGATAGTGTCTCACTCTGTTGTCTCAGGTTAGAGTGCCATGGCCTACCCTACCTCACAACAACCTCAAACTCCTGGGCTCCAGCAGTCCTTCAGCCTCCTAAGTAACTGGGACCACAGGTGCCTGCCACAATGCCTGGCTGATTCTTTTATTTTTAGTAGAGGCAGGGTCTCCTTTTGCTCAGGCTGGTCTCAAACTCTTGATCTGAAGGGATCCTGCCTCAGCCTCCCAGACTGCTAAGATTACAGGTGTGAGCCACCATGCCCAGCCTCAAAAATACTCAGAACCAAACATTTTTCATCAGTCTGCTACCAAAACTCATTTGGAAGCAAAAACCTAACCTGAACTAAATAGAGACCATCTGTGGTTTGTTTTTATTCTACTGATGCCAATATTTATACATGTCACTGTAGAAACACTCATGTGTTTGGGCTTCCCTGGCCACCTACTAGTGTATGTACTTTTTTTTTAAGATTCATCAAGCACAGCAGTGAGAAGGGGGAAAAGAGTAGAACAAGGAGTTCAGTCTGTAACTGACTGTGAACAATAAATTGAGATGACTCACTACCTTCAGACTAGCCTGGTATATGTACTTTTAGATCAGTTCTGTCAAATCCTAGAAACATGAGAATTCTGGAAAATCTTTGATTTTTCAGGATTCAGCTGTGGAAACTGTTGATATTATAGTGGTAGTAGAAGCAGCTCTTTAGAGGTATAAAGCCCTTATTAAAATAAAAGGTAAAACTCCCTTTCCCTAACTAGAGATTTCTTTCTAGAGTAAGAACATTAAAGGAAAACCTCTGAGGCGGGTGCCTGTAGTCCCAGTTACTTGGGAGGCTGAGACAGGAAAATCGCCTAAACCTAGAAGCTGGAGGTTGCTGTGAGCTGTGAAACCAAAGCACTCTACTGAGGGTGGTGACAAAGTGAGACTCTGTCTCAAAACAAGAACAAAAACTGGGTTGGGATGCACAGCCCTAACTGAATATGATTTGCTGCTGTTACCCTACTCTACCAGCTCCATTCCTATACTGGAAGCCCCTGTCCTCAAAACTTCCTCCATATGGTTAAAAATCCCCTTTTCTTAAATTTCCCCTAACATATGTGAGATGGACTGGCATAGTCAGTATTTTTAGTTGTTTTGTTTTGTTTTTTAGAGACAGAGTCTCACTCTGTCGCCCTTGGCAGAGTGCAGTGGCATTACAGCTCACGGCAACCTCCAGCTCTTGGGCTTAGGCAATTCTCTTGCCTCAGCCTCCCAAGTAGCTGGGACTACAGGCGCCCGCCACAATGCCTGGCTATTTTTTGTTGCAGTTTGGCCGGGGCCAGGTTCAAAGCCACCACCCTCGGTATATGGGGCCAGCACCCTACTCACTGAGCCACAGGTGCTGCCCTTTTTTTTTGAGACAGACTTACTATGTCACCCTCAGTAGAGTGCTGTGGCATCACAGCTCACAGGAACCTCCAACTCCTAGGTTTAAGCGATTCTCTTGCCTCAGCCTCCCAAGTAGCTGGGACTACAGGCACCCACCACAATGCCTGGCTATATTTTTGTTGCAGTTGTTTTAGCTGGTCCAGGTTCAAACCCGCCACCCTTGGTGTATGTGGCTGGTGGCATAACGACTATGCTACTGGCACCAAGCCTGTTTTGTTTTGTTTTTAAGACAGGGTCTTGCTCTGTCTCCTGGGCTAGAGTATAGGGCCATCATCATAGCTCACTGCAACCTCAAGCTCCTGGACTCGAACAGTCTCCTGCCTCAGGCTTCCAAGTAGCTGCAACTATAGGCACTTGCCACAATGCCCAGCTCATTTTCTCTATTTTTTTTTTTTTATTGTTGGGGATTCATTGAGGGTACAAGAAACCAGGTTACACTGATTGCATTTGTTACCTAAAGTCCCTCTTACATTTGTGTCTTGCCCCCCAAAAAGTGTTTCACACACCAAGACCACCATCCCCTCCCTCTTTCCCTCTCTCTGCTCTTCCTTTTTCCCACCCCTCCCTCCTTCTTTCTCTCTCTGCTCTCCCCTCATTGTCTCTATTTTTAATAGAGATCCCATGTTGCTCG
This sequence comes from Perodicticus potto, assembly GCA_963574655.1. NCBI lineage: Eukaryota > Metazoa > Chordata > Mammalia > Primates > Lorisidae > Perodicticus > Perodicticus potto. The sequence goes on along the minus strand of CAUYRH010117399.1, from coordinate 4,418 downwards.
TGCACAGGTTGGTCTGGCTTCAAGCCATCTTCCTCAAGTGATCTTGGGCTCCCAAAGTGCTAGGATTACAGGCATTAGTCACCTTTCCCACCTTCAGATGTTTTTTATTTATTTTTTATTTGTTTGGTTTTGGGGGGGTTTGTTTGTTTGTTTGTTTTGAGACAGATTCTCACTATGTCACCCTTGGTAGAGTGCTATGGCATCACAGGTCACAGCAATCTCAAACTCTTGGGCTTAAACTATTCTCTTGCCTCAGGCTTCCAAGTATCTAGGACTACAGGCACCGGCTATTTTTTGGTTGTAGTTTGTAGTTGTCATTGTTGATTGGCAGGCCCGGTCTGGATTCGAACCTGCCAGCTCCAGTGTAGTGGCTATCCCCCTAGCCGCTGAGCTATAGGCACCAAGCCATTGGTTTTTTTGTTTGTTTGTTTGTTTTTCGAGACAGAGTCTCACTCTGTCACCCTTGATGACAGTGCAGTGGCATCACAGCTCACAGCAACCTCAAACTCTCCGGCTTACATGATTCTCTTACCTCAGCCTCTCAAGCAGCTGGGACTACAGGCACCCGCCACAACCCCCAGCTATTTTTTTAGAGACTCGAACTCATGAGCTCAGGTAATCCACCCTCCTCCCAAGTGCTGGGATTACAGGCAGGCATGAACCACCACACCTGGTCTCACCTTCAGATTTTTTTTACAATTTTAAAATAAAGAGCAGATTTATAAAGTGCAGTCATTTAACTCTACAGTTGATGTAAGAGGCAGGACCCTGGGAGGCAAAAAAGCAGAGTACCTGGAGGCCAATCTGCATCTAATCCCAGCTCCCACTAATAGGGCTAGGCAGTTTACCTCTGTGAGCCTAATTTACTTCTCAAAAACGGGAGTTGCAACAACTAAATGAGGCAAGCACTTGGTGCATTTTGACACTCACTAAGTGATAAGTATTTTTTTTTTTTGAGACAGAGTCTCAAGTTGTCACCCTCAATAGAGTGCCATGATTTCCCAGCTCACAGCAACCTCAAACTCTTGGGCTTAAGCGATTCTCTTGCCTCAGCCTCTCTAGTAGCTGGGACTACAGGCACCCGCCACAACTCCTGGCTATTTTTTTTTTTTTTTGTAGAGACAGAGTCTCAAGTTGTCACCCTCATAGAGTGCCATGACCTCCCAGCTCACAGCAACCTCCAACTCCTGGGCTTAGGCGATTCTCTTGCCTCAGCCTCCCAAGTAGCTGGGACTACAGGCGCCTGCCACAACGCCCGGCTATTTTTCTGTTTTTGCAGTTCAGGTGAACCCACCACCTTCAGTATGTGGGGCCGGCGCCCTACTGGATGAGCCACAGGCACCGCCCGCCTGTCTGTTTTTTGGTTGTACTTGTTGTTTGACAGGCCTGGGCTGGATTCGAACCCATCAGCTCCGGTGTATGTGGCTGGAGCCCTAGCCACTAAGCTACACGGGCCAAGCCTATTTTTATTTTTCTGTTACCCACTTAAGGTTTTTTGAGTGATAAAAATGCCCAAAAGTGTAGTAGATACTTCCTTTATTGTCTTGAAGTCAAAGATGTGTGTGAGGTTGATATTACCTCATGTCCAGATGAAGAAAGCGGGGCCCATAAGGTTCAGGAACTTGTGTGAGATCGCAGTTGTCAGGTCATTGTTGTTTCTCAGGCTTTATTTTCTCCTGGTCCTTTACCAGCCCTGCCACCAGGTGGCCTTCTAACTTCCTGGTCAAAAGGTTCATTCAGTTTCCACTTTCTTTTTTTTTGTAGAGACAGAGTCTCACTATCGTCCTCAGTAGAGTGCCGTGGTGTCACACAGCTCACAGCAACCTCCAACTCCTGGGCTTAGGCAATTCTCTTGCTTCAGCCTCCCAAGTAGCTGGGACTACAGGCGCCTGCCACACACCTGACTATTTTTCAGCAAAGCCGGGTTTGAACCCACCACCTTCAGTATATGGGGCCAGCGCCCTACTCAATGAGCCACAGGTGCCACCCAGTTTCCACTTTCTTTTTTCTTTTTTTTTTTTGAGACAGATCCTCAAGCTGTCACCCTGGATAGAGTGCTGTGGCATCACGGCTCACAGCAACCTCCAATTCCTAGGCTCAAGCGAGTCTCTTGCCTCCGCCTCCCAAGTAGCTGGGACTACAGGCGCCCGCCACAACGCCCGGCCATTTTTTGGTTGCAACCGTCATTGTTTGGCAGCCCGGGCTGGATTTGAACCCGCCAGCTCAGGTGTACGTGGCTAGCGCCTTAGCCCGTTGAGGCACAGGCGCCGAGCCAAGTTTCCACTTTCTTTAGAGAAATGAAAATACAATCTTTGAACAGATTGACCCAGGATCCCCTGCTAGGAGTACTGTTTTTTGTGTGTTTGTTTGTTTGAGACGGTCTCTCACTTTGTGCCCTGGGTAGAGTGCCGTGGCATCATAGCTTTCAGCAATCTCAAACTCTTGGACTCAGGTGATCCTTTTGCCTCATCCTCCCAAGTAACTGGGACTTACATGCGCCCACTGAAACACACACCTATTTTTTTAGAGACGGGCCTCGATCTTGCTCAGACTGGTCTGCAACTCTTGAGCTCAGGTGATCCACCCGTCTTTGCCTCACAGAGTGCTAGGATTACAGGCAAGGTGTGAGCCACCATGCTGCCAGATCCCCCGGCAGGGAGTTTTAACCCTCAGTTCCTATGTTAGGTCCAAGGGATGTGCCAGCTCATGTTTCAGTGGCTAGATTTTCACACCCATTGAGATGCCAGGAATGGCCCCTACCTTGTAGGCTTTTGGTAGCTTTTTTTAATTTTTATTTATTTATTTATTTTGACACGGAGTCTTACTATGTCATCCTTGGTAGAGTGCCGTGGCATCACAGCTCCCAGCAACCTCAAACTCTTGGGCTCAAGTGATTCTCCTGCCTCAGCCTCCCAAGTAGCTGGGACTACATGCGCCCTCCACAATGCCCGGCTATTTTTTGTTGCAGTTGTCATTGTTGGTTAGCTGGCCCAGGCCGGGTTCGAACCTGCCAACTTCAGTGTATTTGGCTGGCACCGTAAACACTGTGCTACAGGTGCCAAGCCATGGTAGCTTCTTTTTCAAACCCATCAACTCGGGAAGGGATCTTAATTATCAGAGACCCCTGTACAAAACCACCTTAATCAGACAATAACCATTTCTGTACATATAGCAAAATTAGTGAATTATTTTGTTTGTTTGTTTTTTGTTTTTTAACATACCATACACTGCCCTTCTGCTCTGGGCCAGCACAGTACCAGACATGTAATGTCTACTGCACACATCAATTTGTGCAGTAGGAGGAGGAGGTGATCGCACTGTTTTACAAAGGCTGAACCATTCAGTTTATGTTCCATTTGCCTTGAGCCTTACTCCTACTACACAGCCACAACTCCAGCTGTGTAGCTCTGTCTTCAGTGACCCTAAGCGTGTCTTTGCAAGTCTGCTTGGCTCTTGCCTGTCGCCTTCCCTTCTACCTGATTTCCACTTTCTGAAGAGCTATCCTTGCTTCCCAGCCAACTTAAGCCCCACCTCCTCCTTGAAGGGCTCTCTGACCACCCCACCTGCTGGCTCCTCTTTCTCTGAGTCTTAGTCTATCTGCACTCAATATAAGCTTCTGATGTTGGCATTCTTTGAAATGTTGTTGTTCCATTAGTATGTTTGTGCCTTTAAGATGGAAATCGTGTCTTATGTGGGTAAGGGAAAAGCAGTGCTTCCGTTACTAAGACAAAGTAACTTTTTCCTCCACAAAATGTTTTTCGTATTTATTTTTCCAAGTATGAAAATATAGCATATTAAAGAACATTGGAGAAAGTTGATCTATACTACTAAATTGATACAAAGATGGTATTTCAAATACTGGAGAAATGTGAACTATTTAATGATGTTGGAACATTTTACTCATCTAGGGAAAAACAGAGTCCTACTTTACAACTAGCTCAGAAATAAATTGCAGCAGATTAAACACTTAAATGTAACAGGAAGGTATATACCAAATTCGTGGGAGGGGTTGCACCTGGGGACAAATAAAACTTGGAAGGCATATTTAAACATACCTTTAAATAAAAAAAAAATAACTTGGAAGGGAGTATTAAAGAAAACGTCAGCTTTATGATTATTTCATTTCTTTAAAATAAAACAGTGTTGTACAAATGACAATAATTAACATATACTGTGGTAGGAATGAGGTGTTTATTATACTTTTTGGATTTTTTTAATTTCTAAAAATAGAAATAGTAGAAAAAATACAAAGGCATGTTTGTTTGTTTGTTTGTTTGTTTTGAGACAGAGCCTCAAGCTGTCACCCTGGATAGAGTGCTGTGGCATCACAGCTCACAGTAACCTCCAATTCCTGGGCTCAAGCGAGTCTCCTGCCTCCACCTCCCAAGTAGCTGGGATTACAGGCGCCTGCCACAACG
>CAUYRH010117395.1:0-17594 GCA_963574655.1 Perodicticus potto | reverse complement strand
GAGGTAAGGAAGGAGGGAGGGAGGAGGGAAGGAGGGAGGGAGGGAGGGGAGGGAGGAGGGAAGGAGGGAGGGAGGTAAGGAGGGAGGGAGGGAAGGAAGGAGGGAGGGAGGAGGGAAGGAGGGAGGGAGGGAGGAGGGAGGGAGGGAAGGAAGGAGGGAGGGAGGGAGGGGAGGGAGGAGGGAAGGAGGGAGGGAGGGAAGGAAGGAGGGAGGGAGGAGGGAAGGAGGGAGGGAGGGAAGGACGGAGGGAGGGAAGGAAGGAAGGAAGGAAGGAAGGAGGGAGGGAGGGAGGGAGGAGGGAAGGAGGGAGGGAGGGAAGGAGGGAGGGAGGGAAGGAAGGAAGGAAGGAAGGAAGGAAGGAAGGAAGGAAGGAAGGAGATAGCGTGGGCCAGGGAGGATGAAGTGAAGAGACCAGAATCAGACATTTAGGAGGTAAGATGACAGAACTTGGTCAAAGGTTGGGGAAGAGGGAGGGGAAGGATGACTTTCAGGTTTTTCCTTTGGGCAACCAGAGAGAGGGGGTTCTTCGCTGAGATAGGAAATACAAGAAGGGGACCAGGCTTAGGGCAAGAAGATCCTGAGTTCAGCTGAGACAGAAGCAAAGATACTTCTTCAGAGGAGCTGTACTAGTTGTCTATTCCCACATAAGAAGCCTCTCCAAGACCTAGGAGCTTAAAACTACAATTACTCGTTTTGCTCAGCAACCTGCACACTGGGGCAGGGCTCAGGGGGGACAGTTTGTCTCCGCTCCATGCAGCATCTGCTGGGAAGGCTCAACTAGAGCTGAATGATCCACTTTCAAAATGATTTGCTCACATGACTGCCAAGTTGGTGGCGGCTAGCAGCTGGGAGCTCAGCTGGGGGACATCGGTGCCTCTTCATGGGGGTCTCTTTGCAGCTCCTTGACCTTCCCTGAGTGGTGGCTGGGTTCCAAGAGTGAGTATCCCCTTCTTTTATGACCTAGCCTTGGAAATCACATAGCATGATTTCCACCAAAGTCAAAAACCTGCCCAGATTCAAGAGGTAGAGGGTCAAAATCACGATATAAGAAGAGTATGTGGGGTGGCAAATGTTGTTGCAGCCATTGGGGGTAAAGGACAGCCCGGCACTGTAATAGTAATAGCCCTGGTGCACAGCTGACTGCATCAGGGGTGTCATGGACATGGGGTCCTCTCACCCTCATGACCATCCCAGGAAGATCTCGTGTTACCCTCGTTTTGTAGGTGGAGATACAGAGGCTCAGGCAGGCTCAGGCAGGTGTCACTTGTCCCGGGTGACATAGGACCCGAGTTTAGATTTGACACTGGACCTGTTCCACCTCCGGGTTAGCCTCATTCTCCTCTACACACCAGCGCAGCACACAGGGCCTGCAGGCCCCCAGATCCAGAGGAGCCCGTGCTGGAGGGGAGGTTGAAACTGAAGACTGTGAGAGTCTGGTGGGGACTCCATCACTCCAGCCTGAGGACCTGGGAAAGCTTCGAGGCAGTCGAGGCCTGACCCCATGCCAGAAGGTGATGTCTGGTATGAGTTCCCCGGCGGCCCTGCGGCCTTGAGATGGCTGGGAAAATGCCCCCATGGCTCTGTGCTTCTGAGACATTCTTGGTCCTGGGGCCCCACGCTGGAGCCTCCAGCACATTCCTCACATTCCTAGGCTTTTCTCTGGGAGGAAGTCTCCTTCCCACAGGCAAGGCATCTGTGTGAAGATTAGGACACTGGTTGTGTTTCAAGATAAACAGCACCACCTCCCCACAGGGACCCCGGTCCCCCTGGCTACACGGTTGTGCCCTTGTTGTAGGCACTCTGCATGGGAGGGTCTGTTTATCTGCCAAGGGCCTGGCCAGAGATGCCTGCAGGGAATGGGCCACCTCAACTGTGCATCCTTGAGTACTCACATTCCCACGGATAATGACGCCCCAGCTGCCTGCCCACTTGCTCAGCAACTTGGTCCAGTTACCCCCCCTTATCTCATCCTCAGGCCACCCCACCTTCCCCTGGACTCTTAGCCAATCAAACCTGCCCAGAGCCAAGATAAACCACAGGTAGATGACATAGGGGTTGGGGGCCCATGGCATGCTGATGTTTTTTCTTCTTATCAAATCCTTAGAATGTCCTTGAGAGACACACTGTGTTGTAGTTATGCCCACTTTACAGATGAAGAATCTGAGGCTCAGAAAGACCAAGTCGCCAGCCCTAAGTCATGCAGCCAGTGATGGGGGTAGATCTGGCCATTCCCTAGTCTGCATGGACACCACTCACTAAAAAGACTCAGCTCACTCCTGTTTTATTCATTCAATAAAATGTTGTTGACCCTTACTGGGCCGAGCATGTGCCAGGTGCCCAGAGTACAGTGTGAGGCAGGCAGGCATCCCCCTGCCTTTGCAGTCAAGGAGGGCAGTAAATCAGCAAATAAATGTGAAACCACAAACTGTGCTCTGCTCCTGAGGACATGGAACACCTCAAAGGGAGAAGTAACAGGAAAGAGAAACCAGCACTTACAGAGAGTGACTGGGTTCAATCTTTCAGAGAAGACGGAGTCAGCATTCTGAGGAGGTGCACCCTGACGGGCACAGTAACCATGTTGAATCTGGGTTTCCCATCCTCTAACTTGTCCTGGGCAAATTTCTCTCCCTCTTTGAGCTTCAGTGACCTCCCCTAAAACGCGGGGAGCACTTCATGAGTCAACATGTCCAAACTATTTGGCACAGAGTATGGCAACTCCAAACACTCAGAAAATGGTACCAGCTGTTTTATGTCAAGCCAGGTGGATGAAGGCAAAGAGTTTGGAAGTGGAATGTGGAGATATGACCTTGCCTGCAGGGAGACCTCACAGCATGGTAAGTTCTTGAAATATTCTAGGCTTCAAGGGGAGAACCTCAGTAGGTTCCCCTGCATTGCCAAAAACACCAGTGTCATCAAAGTAAAGTGACCGTACTTGCCAAGAATAGCTTGGTGGGATGGAAGCCAAATGCACAATTTACCCATTTTGCAGAGGAGAAGACAGGCTCAGAGAGGAGACATCAGGAGGGCTTTGGTTAAGATGAGAAGCCCTCAGCAGAAATGAACGGGGCTCTTCCAGAGTTTCTGTCTTCAGCTGCATTTTCTCTAACCCCTTCCCTCACCCAACCCAGGCCCTACTCAATGCCCTGAAATTTTGGGCTTCTTAGAGTACCTCAGTAAAAGATCCTCAATGGCCCTTAGAGGAACCAGGTTTCCAAAAACCAAGAATAAGCAGCAGGTTTGGTGAAACACCACCATCTGCTGGCCACTATTATGAACTACATGTCTGGTTCCACCACTGAGCACCCACAATGAATGGGCTTCGGAGATCAGGGAGCTTTCAGGAGCTAAGTGATATGTGATACTGCAACGGTTTGAGTGCAGAAGCAGATACCATAACCTAACACAATCTGTCTTCTATTAATCAAGACATTAAATAGATTTACCACAAATAAGTAAAATAATGCTGTCTTCTCACTAAATTTAGTTTGTTTTGGAAAATATAGTTATTTTTTCATAAAGCATGTGTTCATTCATGTTAATATGCAATGGGTTCATTATTGTGATTATTACTTTTCCATGAATTAATAAAAAAGTTTTCTCAAAAATCTCAGTTTTAATTTCTAACATGGTATTCTTTACGCCGCTTTTTCTCTCCCATTCATATCCTATCTCCTGTCCATGTCTTCCTTGGGCTGTGAGCAATTCCTGCCCACTTCCTGGCTGTACCCTGGGAACCCATCACCGTGTTTGGTACAGAGTAAGGATCAACATTTTGTTGAATGAGTGGAAGGGGAGCCAGTTGAGCCTTTTGAGTGAGCAATGCCCAGGCAAACTCAGGAGGCCATTTGCATACTAGGGAGGCCATTTACCAGACCTAGGGATCCTGAGGCCAAGACATTTGAGAAATGCAGTGACCAAGTACTACAGATAAGGTGGTCAGGGAGGCCTCTCAGAGCATGTGGTGTCCAACTGAGACCCAAGTGCCATCAAGTCAGCCATGTGAAAGGGAAGGGGACATATATTCTGGGTGAAAGTTACCCAAGAGAATACAAATAGGTGTGTAGGTAACAGAAAGATCAGCAACCTGGAATTCCAACGTCTAGGGCAGTGTCCAGTATAAAGAACCCAGGATATAGTTTCTGGGTGAACAGAGGGAGGGAGAGAAGGGGAAAGGAGAAATGAGAAGACACCAGCAGGCAGCTGGAAACTCCCAGGAGGAGCAGGAGGAAGCCATCTTCCATTTAGGTGTCTTCTAGTCCTTTGAGGGTACAGGGTTCTCAAGTTCTGCCAACGCTGGGAGATTCCCAATTCTTACACCTGGAGAGCTGCTGCCCAGGTCATCCTCCACTTCTTCGCCAAGGCTATAACCTCCACTAGAGTGTCCACCTTACCCTGCCCCAACATGCTACAGGTATCACCTCCCACAGAAGTTCTCTAAGGAATCTTGGAGAAGCCACTCCAAAATGCCTTGCACCACCATAGCTATTTTTATTCAAATGATTGACTTTTCCCATCCTTCATGTCTTCAAGTGTTGCCTCTTGCAGGAAGCCTTCCCTTACTGCCTCCACCCTCCCGTTGACCTTCTCTACAACAGCACCCCTGGTCTTCATCAGACCAACTGATGCTAGCATAGAATGAGGTTTAGCAGGAACACTTGCAAGGCATCAGGCCTTATCTCAGCTCTGCAAGAATCTTTGTAAACAACAATCCAATCAGGTGAGGGTGCTATCTCCATTTAACAGAACAGGTAAAGAGTCAGGGAAGGGGATTAATCTCCAAAACCTCACAGCAGATAAGTGATAAAGCTGGGATTCACGCTGAGGTTTTTTAGCACTCTCAACCTGATCACTAACTCCAACACTCTTTAAAAAACATCCCAAAAAGGCCAGGCACAGTGGTTCATGCCTGTAATCTTGGCACTCTGGAAGGCCAAGATGGGTGGATTACCTGAGGTCAGCCTAAGCAAGAGCAAGACCCATCTCTACTAAAAAATTGAAAAATTAGCAGAGCATTGTGGCAGGTGCCTGCAGTCTTGGGAGGCTGAGGCAAGAGGATTTCTTGAGCCCATTGAGCCCAAGAGTTTGAGGTTGCTATGAACTATGACACCATGGCATGCAACCCCAGAGCAACTGAGTGAGACTCTGACGGGGGTGGGGAAAAACTGGACCTGGCTTCCCAGAACCCATTGTGAGAAACAGCCTGAAGATCAAGTTCCTAAAGAGAGATAATCAACTAGCAATGTCTGTCACGGGTGCTGAAAGCAATAGTAATAATGCATGTGTCATGTATTTGCCAGCCTTTCATGACCTCACACTAAACTCTACCTTCTTCTCTGCCACCAAGGACCTCTTTGCCTTTCCAATGAAATACTGTATTTTACCAAGAGTAATGTATACTTTTTTGCCCAAATTTTGAGAGAAAAATAAGGATGTTAATTGTAAATAAGTAGTACAGCTCAGGAGGGGCGTAGCCCAGAGACATTCCTGGGGCTGCCACGCCCTCCCACATGAGCATGCTGGGTACATGGGGTTCCAGTCCAGGAGGATCCAGAATCCAGTGGGAGCAGGCCAAAGCAGCCTCCACTGAGTGCTGTGATCAGGGGAAGGGGTGATGGCGGGACTGGGAGGTAGGATGCAGCCATTCAGGGCAAGGACCGAAGCCTAAGGCCCCGCCACAATGGAGGGGACCTGGAACCCTGTGCAGGCCCATGGTCAGAGCAGCCCCAGAAGCTCCCACCCCACCAGCCACACGCATGGCTGTCTTGATCACAACCCCCAGTGTCCTGGGAGAGAGGGAGGAGACAGGCTGCACAGAGCCGGCAGCTGTGGGTGGGTGGTGCAATCCGCATGTTCATCAGGGGAGTGTTAGCTCTCCCCAGATGTGTCTCTGCCAGCCAAGAGCCACCGCTTTCCCGAAAGCTTGGGCCAAAAGTGTGGGTGTGCATTGTACACAGAAATGCACTCTACATGGCGAAATGTGGCATAAGCTCTCTGTTGATAAGAACCTTGATTTTTCTCTGAAGCGCTGCCCAGAACAAAGCTATTTTTTAAAAATACCAACGGTGGTGATGGTCGCACAGCAATGTGAATGTACTTAGACCACTGGACTAGGCACTTAAAAATGCTTAAGGTAACAAAGTTTATGTTGATCATTTTGCCACAATTAAAAATGAAAAATAAATATCCCATTGTATTGACTTTTAAGGTCATAGTCTTAGGAAAAGGCTGACTCACCAACAGGGCCCGCTCCTGTTCCTGGAAAATACCACTGGCTGCCCCCTTCCTCCCAAACTACACATCCTTTTTGTCTCATCAGCCACAGTCATCCTTTGTTGTAAATTGATTTTTAATATCAAAGTGGTATTTTACATAGAAGAAGCTACATTTATGGGTGAAGACAAAAACAAAGTGACACTCCTTTGCTATACTGATATAAAAATCTGATTTTTTAATGTCCAGTGAAGTTTCTGACCCCACATTCAGCATCTCCTGGAGGTAATGACATGGAAAACCAACATCTTTTCTGGTTGGTTAAGATAAAACAACAGCTCCCTGGATAGACTCCTAAAAAGAACTTGGTGGGACCAGCACCTCACCCCCAACAACCCCCAGCTCAGTATGTCACCATTTACACCAGCACAGCCCATCCTTCCAAACAGCCCGTTCAGAAAAGATATCACTTCAGATTGAGAGGTCAATTCCTTAGCTCATAAGCTCCTGCTCACAGCAAGCTTGCTGTTCAGTGGACGCAGACGCAATGGCAGAGTGAATGAGGGAGGATTAAAGAGAACGTGTACTTGGGCCCCACTTCTAGTACTAAAAGTACTAAGAGACAGACAGAGACACTAAGTCAAGTGTTTCTGTCTCTGTCTCTCTCTCTGCCCTTTCTGTCCCTCTTCCTCCCCTGGAATCTCACAACCATTGCCAGCCTCAATATTGGCCTTGTCCCAACCTTCTGCCTCCAGCAACAGACGATTCATTACCCATCAAGACATGTTTTTCTATTTCTGGGACTGGGATCAGCCCCTGGGAAGCCGACTCCATGCTTGCATCTCCTTCTTTCAGCCATGCAAATCAAATGGGCTCCCTCCCCAGTGCGATTCTCTTCTAGACTTACATCCTCTGACCACATCTCCCCAAGTCTTCTCCGGGGATGACATTTTCAAGACCGCTCCCTTTTCAAGTCCTCACAGGCACCTAAATCTGCTTTCCTGTCATTGTTGAGCTGCCTTCAACTGGGGCAAGGGTGTATGGATCCTGCCATCTCAAGATGAACTAGAGGAGCCTCCCAGTTTCAAAAAGATCTAATCACCTGGACTGAAACAGAAAAATAACCAGCTTAAAATTCAAATCCAACATCTCACCCTCTCAGATCACATCCATGGCTATCCAGTGACTTCAGGATAAAGTCCAAACTCCCTAGAAACAAGGGCCAGTGCCTGTCCATTTCCCCTGCCTCCTGCTACATTCCCCATGAGCCTTCCAGAACCTCCTCAGATCCTCTCTGGTCCCCAGAACTTTGTGTTCATGCCTCTTGCTGCTTAGAACTCATCCCCACCCACATTTCACCAAGGTAGGCTTCAGCTTAGATGCCCCCTCTTCAGAAAGCCACCAAAGGGTGGATTAAGTGTCTCCCTACCCCGCTCCTTCCCTGCACTCACCCAACACACTAGCATTAAAGCTTCTGATGACCTGGAGGTGTTTACTCATCACGACATCCTCAATGCCTAGCATGGTGCCCGGCACATAGCGGTGGATGTCAACATGGTCTGTGTCTCAGGTGCTCCCACAAGCCTGAGTTGTCATAGCTCCCATCTCACTGCATCACTGTCTACTTCTCTGACTCCCACACTAAGCTAAGAAAGCACCATGATGAAAAAGCCTAGTGTATCCCAGCACCCAGAACAATGCTTGGCACGCAGTAGGTCCTTAGCACAGGTCCTTAGCAGCATCATTTCTTTGGATATGAATAAAGAGTTTCAGGCATAGGGAGTGTTTCTGAGCTTCCTGCTCTGAGTGAAATGGGGCATGTGGCCACTAGGGGGAAAGCGTTTCTTCCTCACCCCACTCCCAACCATCCACAGGCTCTACCCCCATTCCATGTCCCTGATAGCAGCCAATGCTTCTCAAAATTATTCCTAAGCATCTCTCCTCCCTTGTTCCCTTTGCAGCTCAAGTCTCAATCACCCTTCAGGCCTCATTGCCAACTATAGTCAGTAAGCTCTGAACCCATGGTTGTCAGTGAAAGGGGTCTCAGCCTCAGACTACCTTTCAATGACCCAAGCAACCTGTCTGTAAGGCCTCCAGGCCAACCTTTGACCTGTCCCCGAGCTGATCCAATCCTCATAGATTCTGACTACCCCACACTGAGCCAAAAAAACATTTCTAACTTCCATAGACCAGGTGCCACTTCTCATCCCATGTCTTACCCCTATCCAGGCCAGGCCCCCTGGCCTCTTGGTGCCTCCTTTCTATTCCCAAAGGACCTCTCTTTAGTCTAAAGAATTCAAAACTTCCTTCCAGCCAAATTTCTTTCTCATTGCAGCTAAATTGTATAGAAGAGTTTATACATATTAGAAGAGTTAGAAATTAGAAGCTGAGCTAACTTACACTGAGGTGTAAATGGATAATGGATTTATACCTCTTCCAGGAAAACCTGCAGCTTTCTGATTTCAAGACTGTCCCTTTCTAAGTACCAACGGAGGCAAAAAGTTTCATCTTTCTCTGCTCCACCCCTTTAATAAAAGGATTAGTTCTATAAAATGTGGATTCAGTCAAAAGGCCTCATTTAAGGACCTAGAAGACCATATGCGGGCTTAAGGCCCTACTAGGACTTCCAAAACACTAAAGTCCTCTAAACAAAGAGCCTTGCGACTATCGACTCCATACATAATGGCATATCCTCTATAGACACCAGACAGGTATTTTAAGGTGTTTATGAGCTGTAACTACTTGTGTGAACCACTATAGCTATGAGGCTATTTTTAAAACAACTTAAAACAAATGCAGATTATGAGGCATTAATAAGATGTGTGCAACGGCCAAAACCTTGGCATTCTGACTGTACTTCTGACCCCACCTCAGGGGGTATCACACCTTCCTCAGGCCTGGTCTACACCAATGCCCTAGCATCTCCTTTAGAGAACTGCCATCTTTAATGAGTCCTGATGGCTCTGACCCAGAGCAGTTACCAACATTACTAGCTACACTTCTCCCTGTATTAGTTAAACTTGTGTTAGCCCCTTCCCAGCCATGCTGACATCCAAGCTGTTAATAATAATGAGGAGTGTTAGGCCTGTTGTTAGTCAGAAAGAAATCCATAAGCCATTAGTTTCTGCTGAAAGGAACAGACCAGAAAGGCAGGAGTTAGTCAAGATGAAGGAGAGGTTAATTAAGAACCGGTTAGAGCCAGGCCAGGAGCCTGGAGCCCCCGGACAGCCTGGGTTGGTTGTTAGTGGTCAGCCTCTGGGGCAGTCAGGTAGGACCAGCTGGGTAAGAGCAAGAGTTAGTGCAAGGGAGCCAGAGATTAGCCCAAAGAGACCAAGGTGCCTACTGGAGGTGAGACCTAAAGTCACCCCCAGGTGTGGCCCCGGCTTAGCAGCTGGCGGGCTCTGGGGGATGCGGGCTGGGGCAGGGACCTGGGCGGGAGCAGGTCAGGGAGCCAGGGCTGAGCGCCTGCGGACACGCTCTGGGCCCACGCAGTTCATTTCTTGCTCCCCACCTCCTCCTGCAGCAAACTTGGCAACAGAGCCGCTTCCTTCCGTGTCTTTTCAACACCGAGATTAACGCCCTCTAGGTTCTGGGTGTGGGTCAGGTCTTTCTCAATGACTTCCGGGGTAAAAACAAATGGCCCACGTCTACTTCCGGTGTGGAAACCCGCCCCTCGCGGCTTCCGGGATGGGCAGGGTCCCTCTAGCTGACTTCCTGTATGGAACTGGGACTTGTCACTGATCATTGACCCGCCCTTCTCCCCGCCTTGCGATAAGGAAACGTCCTCTCTCTGAGTTGCTGTGCCAGAAATATCTATCTCCCTGGCATTCAAATCTGGGGAATGTTTCTCTGGCCGACTTCCTGGGTACTAAATGCTGCCCTCGGTGAAAGACTCCCTTCATTGACTTCCAATGTAGGAAAGGCTCAGCTGATTGACTTCCAGCGTGGGCACGCCCCTCTACTGACGTCAGGGCTGGACGGACATCCAGCTCGGTGCTGAACACGCCCCTTCTTGACTTCCTCTGCGGAACACGCCCCTCCCCCTCTGGACATCCTGTGCAGAAGAGCTCCTGTCCCCGTCACTTAATGGAAAATTCTGCCCTGGCTTCCCACTGGAGAAGGAAACACAGGCCCTTCTCTCTGCTCCCTTGGTTGGGAAAAGCCCAGAGCTCCACACTGCAGGCCCATAGGCCTCCACGTTCACGCCCCATAAGTTTCCCTCTCTCCCAGTGGCAATCAGACTTCTGCACTAGAGGAGAGATGTCATGCTCAGAGTCCAGCCTCCTAATCCAAAGGACCATCTCCTCCTCCTCTGGGCATTGCTAATAAGGCCATCCTAGCCTTAGAACTGGCCCAGTGGACTCTGGCCTCACAAGCAGCCAATGTGAGACAGTAAAGTGGGACGTCTGTCTGCAGAGCCAGCCCAAGGACCTCTGATTGCCAAAAGGAGGGGGACCAGCCCCACCCCGGGGGGGGTGCCCAGAGCTCGGCAGGGCTGGGGTTAGTAAGAAGAGAAAATAAGGTTAGTAGGGGCTGGTTAGTAAGTCAGAGCACAGCGCCAGCGGACAGAGGCACCTCAGCAGACACACACAGGAGTCGCTAGGAGAAAAGGAAGAGCACACGCAGGCCCGTTAGTTTGTTAAGGGATGGTCAAGGCGCATCTGAGGCACCCCCAGGGTTAGACGGGTTAGTAATCGAACAAAAGAGCTGCCTACAGAAAAGAAAGCTGAGAAGGAGGAAGAAAGTGGGGAAGAGACAGTTAGGGGTTCAAAGCAAGTGTCTGGCCCCAGGCAGAAGGGTCTGTGTGCAGAACACCCAGAAAGACCAGGCCTAGGCAGGAGATGTGATCACCCAGGTTTGGGGGGCCTCCCACCCCAACCCTCACCCTTATTTTTTCAAGTATCTTCTATGTGCTAAGACCTCTGTATTGAAGGGAATCTTCACTGCCACCTGGGAGGTATCAGTGCTCCCGTTCTACCACTGAGGAAACTGGGGTTCAGAGAAGTGAGGCGATTTGCTCAAAAACACTCAACAGGAAGTAACATGGTTGGTGAGTCTTATTTGCATGCCTTGTCCTGGAATATGGGTCTGCACAAAGATCCCAGCCCACGGGCAGGGCCTTCTGGAGCTTTGTCTGCCCCCATGTGCCAGAGCCTAGTAAGGCCCATGAGCTGCACGGTTAGTAGGGTTTGGCTGCAGGGTGGCAGGGGGTTAGTAGGGCATGCTGGGGCCTGGTTAGTGGGTTAGTTGGCTGGCAGAAGGCCAGGTACCTCGTCACACACCACAGCGTCCCGGCCGAGCCCTGGGTTAGTAGGTTAATCACACCATGCAACACTGCCCCGGCCCCTCCAGCTATGCTCCAGAGGCCTCCCACCCCATCCAGCCTGGGAGCAGGACCTGACCAGGGCAGGGGGTCTGCCTCTAAGCCCTTCACCCCCCACCAGAATCAAGCTTAGCCTCATAGACCTTGCCCATGAACATTTGCCTCCTTATTTCTTCGCTGAGGGTCTCAGAGCCTCCACCCACTCACCTCCCAAAACACTTCACTCCCCCCGAAAATGAACCTTACTTGTCCTGGGTTCATTGTCCTGACTGGAACCCCCTGCCTGGTTCTGGTCAGCCCTTTCCCAGTAGGCTGGATCATTATGCACACACACCAGCCTCACCTGTCCCCCATAGATGTGATCCCCTCTGTCACCAACTGCCAGGCCTCTACCTCCTCCAACCACTGGCCTGCCCTACCCCCATAAAAAAAAAACTGCATCAAGCTGGCCTGGCTCCTGGAACCAAGTTCGGATTCCCCAGCCCCTCCTGGTCTGCTTCCTTTCCAGCCAATGTGACAAAGCGCCTGTGTGTACCTTGGTTATGCCACCTCCTATCACCTCTGTACTTTTCCCAAAAGACCCCCAGTGAGCATCTTTCACAGTGCTAGAGTATGCTCTAGGAGAAAAGGATTCTGTGGCCAGAAAAGTTGGGAAACGTTTCCTCTTCTGTCCTGTCACAGAGTGTTCGGAATTCCATTAGTATCTTAAAGGCTCTGATAAATCCTACACTACAGAAACCTCCTAAATTTGAACTCACTTTTTTTTTCTTTGAAAGGAGCAATAGCACCCCCTAGAACTTTGTTTGGAAATTGTCCCTATAGGCTCTCAGCTAAACCACATCTTTCTCATCCTTCAAGGCCCCTGTTGGTTTAGCCTTGCTAGGAGGACGTTCCAGACTACTGCAGCCCTGTCTAGATCTTACTCCCATCACCCACCCCAAGGTTTGGGGACTCACTCAGAGCCTGTGTCTCAGGTGACTCCTTATGACACTGTGACATTTCCATTTCTTCATGTGAACTGGTTTTATCCCATCCAGCAGGCTTGTGAAATCCTAAAGGTTTGAACCACTAGCAGATTACCACCTGTCTCCCCCGTGAGTGACTAGCACAAGAAAGGGTCCCAAATAGGTGCTCAATTCTGATGAGAGAAGAAAAATTTAAATACCCCAGGAGGCACTGTGCGTTACTACAGAGGCCATGAAATGCTACCGCTTCCCCAAGTGGCTCCGAGAGAGATATTAGGAAAATACGCAGGAAAAAAGCTAGTAAGAAATGCCTATAAATCAGGGTGTGATAGCTCATGCCTGTCATCCTAGCCCTCTGGGAGGCCAAGGCCAGTGGGTTGCTTGAGGTCAGGAAGTAAAGACCAGCCTGGGTAAGAGTGAGATCTGGTCCCTACTAAAAATAGAAAAACTAGCCAGGTGTGGTGGTGCACCCCTGTAGTCCCTGCTGCTTGGGAGGCTGATGCAAAAGGATTCCTCTAGACCCAAGATTTCGAGATTGCTGTGGGCTATGATACCACGGCACTCTACCCAGAATGACAGAGTGAGACTCTGTCTCAAAAAAGAAAAGAAAGAAAGAAAGAAAAGAAAAGCCTCTGGATTCAAAGTTTTATAGTCCAGAGAACCAAAATTAAACAAACCCTAAATCTAAACTCCCAGATGGATGGGGGCATTTACTGAGCACCTACTTGGATCCAGGCACTGTGTGAAGCAAATTATCTCACTTTATCCCCTCCTGCGTCCACCAGGCAAGCACATGCACCCCACTTCACAGAACAGAAACCGAGGCTCACAGAGGTGAGGCAACTTGCCCAAGGCTGTACACAGAGTGTGCACCCACACCTGATCTGGCTTCAAAGCTGAGACTCTTCTACAGACGTCGCCTTTTCCTGAGGGCTTTTGGCTCTCTGCACTGGGTCCAGCCCGTTCCACATGTCCCCAAAGCACTCGGAGCCACCTCAGCACGGAACCTGCCACTCTGTCCATCCGCTTCCCAAACCTTTTACTCCTCCCCTTCCCTGTGATGGTGGGAGTTCCAAAGGGAGATGGCTCCAGCTGTCCATGTTTGTGGTAACCACCCTGTTATGAGCTGAATTGTCTCCTCCCCCAAATGCATATGTTGAAGCTCTAGCCCACTATGTGACCGTCTCCCCTTTGGGGACAGCCTGCAGTCCCCAACTCCCAGCCGCAGACCTGTACCAGTCTGTAGCCTATTAAGAACCCAGCCACACAGTGTCACTGCCTGAGCTCCCCCTCCTGTCCCCTCCACCCCCACCCCTAGTCCATGGAAAAAGTGAAGTCTTCCATGAAACCAGTTCCTGGTGCCGAAAAGTTTGGGGATTGCTGCTGTACGGGGTTGATTAAGGTGAAATGAGGTCATAATTTGACAGGATTGGTGTCCTCATAATAAGAAGAGACATGCGAGCTCAAATGTGTGTTTCTCCCTCTCTCCTTCTCTCCCTCTCTGCCCCCTACCCCATAGAGAAAAGGCCACATGTGGACACAGTGAGAAGATGCCACCTGCAAGCAGAGGAGAGAGGGCTCACCAGAAACCAACCCTGGCACCTTGATTTTGGACTTTCCAGTCTTCAAAACTGTGAAAAAACAAATTTCTGGTGTGTAGTATTCTGTTATGGCAGCCCACACGGAGGAGTACACACCTGCCCCACACCCTGGGAAAGAACGCAGGGGCTGTGAGATTTGCCTAAGCTGCTCTCTTGCAAGCTCTGGGACTGTCTCCTCTGGAGGGCGTTGTAATCAGAGGTAGAGAACGGAGAGGCAGGTGTGTGAGGCCTGTGCTCCAGTCTCTGCTCCCCAAGGACAGAACACAGGATCAGTGCCCAAAGGTGTCCAGGTCTGAATGGGATAGAGCAGCCTGAGATCAGTCTCTGGTGACCCTGAAGGGTGAGGCTGATTCCCTTCAGATGGCAGGAAAAAGACCCAGGGATACTATCTCATTGCAGTGAGATTCCCTGGCCTGTGTCCCCACCCCTTAGAGACTCTCTTTTCAAGATAGCATGCCCTGAGCCCCACCAGCTGCCCCTTTCAGAGCTCAACAATACTGGGGAAAGCCTGGTTCCCCCAGGCCCTAACTGCCTCCTTCCTATAACCCTCTGGGAGAGGAGAAGCACAGAAAAGCCCCACCCAGGAAGCCCCCAAAGAAATGACAATTAAGCACGAGGCAAATGGCAAAAGACAGACAGACCAGCCACGGGCTCTACCCCAGGAGCTGTCCCTTCCTGCCCGCCCACTGGGAGTCCCCTGTCCAGTGCCCATCCTATAGGGCAGGGGAGTGGTCAGTGAGACCTCAGCCCAAGCTAAGTTCTGTCTGGTCTCTGGCCAGGATGCAAAGAGGAATCAAGTCCAGGCTGGGTCAGGAAGCAGCCTCCAGCCCCAACAGCAGGACCCACAGGCAGAGTCTGAGCAGGTTGGGGGGTGGGGGCTGCCCGGCCTCCCTCATACCCCTCAAGCCGTCCTTCAGAGCCAGGTCTGGTACTGGGCCAAGCCAAGTATCATCGAGCAGAAAAGGCTCTTATCCACAACATGCTGCATCCTAGCAACTGGGAAGGATGAGATCTTCAAGGGATCATCCAGGGTTCCAGAAAAACACCGAAAGCTGCTCCCTGGGTCACCATGGTGAGAGTCTTGAGTCAGCCAGGCTCCAAAAAGACCAGGCCAGGAGTCCTGGAGATGGGGCGGGGCAGGACACAGCCGGTGAGGATGCGGCCACCGCCTCCATCCCCAACTTCCCATATGTCCCCACATCCAAGGGGCACAAAGACCCCCAAGTCTCTTTCTTGTGCCCCCATTACCCACACAGCGTGGGTATGAGGGCTTTGGACACTAAAAATTTTTAGAAGAAACTTAGGAATTGAGAGGAAGTGATGAAAGCTGAGAATGTCCCACCGGGGAGCCTGCCACAAGCCCCAAGAGCGTCATGAGCTGGGAAGAGGCAAGAGTCTGGGTGGGCGGAGGGGACCTTCGATGGCTTGAATTCCTTTCACAACACTCACACTGAGTGGCCCTCTGCACACCGCCATCCCTGACACACACACATGCACACGCACCCCTCCCAGGACGGGGAGTTCAAACCCTTGCTGAGACTGTGACAGCGCATGTTCGTACATGAGGATCCGAAATGACAGGACCATGTCTGTGTTCACCTCTGGATCTCCAGCTTCTGGCTCCAAGAAGGTGCTTGGTCCACGTCAGTGCTGGATGAATGAACATGCTAAAACCTCTGCCATGTGTCCACCCACAGAGATCTTGATTCTCCCCCCCTCGACCCCCGCCAGGACCCACAGAACAAGCCTCCTAGCCACCTGATTCCTGGGCCTTCTTCTCATGAACAGAAGTGTTCTGGCCAGGGCCAGGCCTGGGGATGGGGCCTACGTGGAAGGGCAACCTACCCGCTCAGTGCAACCTCCTTCCATGCTTCCCCAACACCTGCCCCCAGCTTACCTGACAGCAGCCAGCCAGCACACTGGCAGCCCAGGCAGGCCTGGTTCCCAGCTCCTTCCCCACACAGACCCACAGGCCCATCCTGGAAGACAAAGGAGCCAACCACATCGCAGGGGAAAACCACACCCAGGTCCCCTCCCAGGCCACAGCCTGTCCAGAACTCTCTCCAGAAGAGAAGGTAGTCCAGGAACCAGGGAGGCTAGGCCTGGGCACAGCACCCATCACCTCCCCTTCTCCCACCCCAGAACATCCTTAGAGAGTGTGGGGGGCCCTGGAGGAGGGGATCCCTTCACCCACCTCTCTGTTCCCCAACAACTGCAGAATGTGACCCAGGAGCAAATAGGATAAACTCAGCAGCTTGTTGACAGCTGAGAGGGAACACAGAACAGGACATCAGGATCTAGAAGCTGCCCCTACTACATTGTGTGGCCCTGGGAAGCCCATCCCTCTCTCTGGGCCCTGGGACCCTCCCAGCCCTGACATCCACCCAAGGAGCACCATAGTTACCCATCGCTGGAAACACAAGATGGGAAACAGGAGGGACCATTCTGCCAGCCTCGGTTACTTTTCTGCTCCTCCCATCCTTCCTGACCATGTACCAGAGGAAACAGGGGGAGCCGGAGGCTGGGGTAGGGCTAATTTAAGGGATCATCCTATGTCACCAGTCTGGAGAAGACCATAGAATGAGCACTAACCATGACCCAGGACTACTTCCCAGGTTTTGGTATTGGTGACAACTATGCTGTCTCCTCAAATGGCAGACCAGAGCCAAGAGTACCAGGGAGGCCTCTCAGCTTATTTTCATTTTTTATTACAAAGCTTTTTTCTTCTTTTTTCTTTTTCATGTGTGTGTGTGTGACAGAGTCTCACTCTGTCACCCTGGGTAAAGTGCCGTGCTGTCACTATAGCTCACAGCAACCTCAAACTCTTGGGCTCAAGAGATCCTCCTGCATCAGCCTCCTCAGTAGCTCAAACTATAGAATGCCCACCACAATGCCTGGATAGTTTTTCTATTTTTAGTAGAGATGGGGGCTTGCTCAGGCTGGTCTCGAGCTCCTGAGCTCAGGTGAGCCACCAGCCTTGGCCTTCCAGAGTGCTAGGTTTACAGGCATGAGCCACCACGCCCCACCCTTCTCAGCTTGTTTCCAGAGTTTGCTTTCAGCACCCAGGATTTGGGCACAAGCCCAGAGCTGGGAATGTACTTAGACCCTTGCACTGAGAAGACTGTGTCCAAAGGCACAGAGCTGAGGTCTCTCTCCTCTTGACTGCAAGGCTGAAGAGTGCCAGCCAAAGCTTATCACAAAAGGATATGACTGAGAAGAGAAGGGCCAGTCTAAACCACCAGGGAGTCCCAAATCTCCATCTAATACCAAGTCTACAGAGGCACAAGGTGAAATCATTTAACTCAGCTCTAAAGAAGTTCCCGGCTCGGCGCCTGTGGCTCAACGGGCTAAGGCGCCAGCCACGTACACCTGAGCTGGCAGGTTCGAATCCAGCCCAGGCCCGCCAAACAACAATGACGGCTGCAACCAAAAAATGGCCGGGCGTTGTGGTGGGCGCCTGCAGTCCCAGCTACTTGTGAGGGGGAGGCAAGAGAC
>CAUYRH010117394.1:0-10951 GCA_963574655.1 Perodicticus potto | reverse complement strand
GCAGTTTCGGGAGGCCCCGTGTCGGGAGGTGACAGTGTAGGGAGGGTCAGTGAAGGGTGGGTCAGTGTAGGGAGGAGCAGTGTAGGGAGTGGTCAGTGTAGGGAGGAGGTCAGTGTAGGGAGGAGGTCAGTGTAGGAGGGGTCAGTGTAGGGAGGAGGTCAGTGTAGGGAGGGGCAGTGTAGGGAGTAGGTCAGTGTAGGGAGGGGCAGTGTAGGGAGGGGTTCAGTGTACAGAAGGGGGCAGTGTAGGGAGGGGTCAGTGTAGGGAGGGGCAGTGTAGGGAGGAGGTCAGTGTAGGAGGGGTCAGTGTAGGGAGGAGGTCAGTGTAGGGAGGGGCAGTGTAGGGAGGGGCAGTTTAGGGAGGAGGTCAGTGTAGGGAGGGGCAGTGTAGGGAGGAGGTCAGTGTAGGGAGGGGCAGTGTAGGGAGGGGCAGTGTAGGGAGGAGGTCAGTGTAGGAGTGGTCAGTGTTGGGAGGGGCAGTGTAGGGAGGGGTTCAGTGTACGGAAGGGGGCAGTGTAGGGAGTGGTCAGTGTAGGGAGGAGGTCAGTGTAGGGAGGGGCAGTGTAGGGAGGGGCAGTTTAGGGAGGAAGTCAGTATAGGGAGGGGCAGTGTAGGGAGGAGGTCAGTGTACGGAAGGGGGCAGTGTAGGGAGGGTCAGTGTAGGGAGGGGCAGTGTAGGGAGGGGCAGTGTAGAGAGGAGCAGTGTAGGGAGGTTGTACTATTACTTACTGAATTGAACTCTAGTGAGGAGGAGGCATTTTTCTGGACATCGAAATAATGCTTTCTAGGAAAGTTTATCGAAAAGACACACTTGCCCCCAGACGGCCCTTCCAAGTGACTCCCAGGCGCAGCGTCCAGGAAGAGTGAGCTGACGTGGGGCTGAGAAGGAGACTAGACAGTTAGCTAACGACATAGCAAATCAGTCTTCTGGAAGAAATATAGCAGCACGTGTGGTGTTGCCTCCTGATTTGGGGCCAGATGACAGTGCTGCACCAGAGGGGGCGGCTGTCCCTCAGCTGCCCCACAACGCCAGAGGCTGCAGGCTCCTGGCCAAAACTGTGGGATTCCAGCCCATGTGCTGAACCTATGGACAAAGACAGCTGGAGCTCTGCAGTTTCAGTGCAGACGTGGCGGTACAACCCGTCCGGGAGCAACGCTGGCCAGCTTCGCCTCCACCCTGATGAAGTCTGTCCTCAGCACTCTCAGAAGCTCCTGAGCAGACAGAAGGATGCAGCCCCAGGGCTGTCCACGGAAGGATGATGTAAATGTCTTCAGGGGGAAATGGAAAGTTCTCTCAGAGGAATGTGCTTTGTTTTTCTCTCCCAAAGTTTGCTGAAAAGAGGCATGGAACTTACACACAAGAGATGAATTTACTGGAAGCCCCTCTCAGCTCGGCCTTGTCTTGTTCTCGTTGGACACTGCGTTGAGCCAAGAGAGCGGGAAGGCTGGCTACATCGCCCAGGGTTTAGGGTCAGAGAGATCTGGGTTTGGATCCCGGCCCCATCGGTAATGAGGTGCCCCAGCCCCGCCTTCCTGGACCTCGGCTTCTCACTTGTCCAACTGGGACAATAATGAATCTTTCACTCAGGGTTAATGTAGTTTGAAATGAGATGATGATGAATGAGGTCACATGACTGGTGGCATCATGCCAGGTGTCCCAAAATCCCAGGGGAGAGTGTCTCACTGTGTCACCTTAACGGAGGCTTTGGCACACCCAGCTGGCTTCTCAAGCCCTTTCCCGTGAGCTTCTGCCCAAGAAGACGGCCAGCGTCACACTCTCATTCTACAGAATGCAGACAAGGAGGAAGAAAGGGCCTCCATATGGTATTTTAACCTCAAAATGACCTTCTGAACATATTATGTATTAGCCAGAACCAGCATCTGTGACTCCAAATTGCAAATACCATTTCAAACAATTGTTTCTTTTTTAAACTTTTATCCATCAAGAACAGGTCCTGACTTCAAGCACCTGACACCTACCAAACACGAAGAAATACTTGTTGGATTTTAAACAACTTAATTATTCTCATGAGTTCACCAACAAGAATTTTTTTCTTTTTTTTCTTTGAGACAGAGTCTCAAGCTGTCACCCTGGATAGAGTGCTGTGGTGTCATAGCTCACAGCAACCTCCAACTTGGGCTCAAGCAATCCTCTTGCCTCAGTTTTTCTGTTTTTAGTAGAGACAGGGTCTCACTTTTTGCTCAGGCTGGTCTCGAACCCAGGAACTCAAGCAATCTACCTGCCTCGGCCTCCCTGTACTGGGATTACAGGTGTGAGACACCATGCCCAGCCAACAGGAATCCCGAAGAGAAAGTACACGAGGTTTACATTTTACCCACAGACGAGACCTAGCATGGTCACATCTTTCCTCCAGAAATGGAAAGGGGTCTAGAACAGCAGAGCCAGTGGTCCGAGCTGGAGTACAGATAAAGGTGGTCTGCAGAGAGGACAATGTTGACACAGGAAGAAAATGGGGGACATAGTATGTGACCCTGGGAACCAAGAGAGCAGCCAGTGCACTGTTGGGTCACTTTTCAAGCCTGAGTCATCTTGAGTCCTTGAGAAATCTATACCCCCCACAAAACCTCCCTGAGGCTGGACCAGACAGAGCAGATTTCTTGAAGACCACTCATGGGTCCCACATGGGACCAGCAGCCAGGACCACTGGCAGGACAGCATGGCTTCTGTCCTGGCCGCCCTCACTACTTAACTCCTTAGACTGGGACTCACAGCCACCGAGTCCTCCATTTGAGGCCTCAGTGCTTCAGTGAAAAGAAGCATCTTTTCACTTCTTCATCCCCCCTCCAGGTATTGCAGAGGAGAGAACACTGGGTCAGGAAAAGGCTGTGAAAATTACAGGAAAAATATTGTTGAGTAAATGGAGAGTGGAGTTTTCTTTAGACAGGAAGAAAAAACCAAGGCAGGGCAGGAATACAGCAGATATGAAACCAGAGGAACAGAGAACCAGAGAAATGGAATGAATCAGGTGACAGCCAGAAACCCGACCATCTAACTTCACCCACCGCCTCGTCTCAACTACCCACCTTTAGCAAGAACACTTCGCCTGTGGGTACTCAGGTAACTGTGACACCATAACCTGTACCCCACACCTTCCCTGGAGAGCCCATGATGTCCGCTCTTGCACTGCCCCTGACACCCAGACAATTGTCCCTGAACCACAGCTCCCAGCAAGAGTCACACCAGAGCTCCCAAGACACCCGAATTCCCTGTTTCCACCTGTGCTCTCTTTCTGCATCCATGTGAGCCATTTTTGCCCACACTCTCAGGGCACAGCTGTTTGCGGGGAACAGAAAGAAAAGGCAGAACCTGGCCAGGACCATTAGCTTTAGGAGCGATTTCAAACGTCTCAAGTCAATGTCTACATCGCTGAATGTCAGCTCAACTCAGAGATGGTAGAACTAAGTTATGGGCACGTATTTCTCATTCTGGAAAATGGTATGGAAAAGACAGGAGAGCCTGGGGATGAGCTTTAGAAAATTCTAACACTTTAGGGCCTTGCACAGCAAAGGAGGTTACTACATAGACTAGTAAAATAGGAGAAAGTAGAAAAATACAGGGAGTCGGAAGCCAGAGGAAGAGACTGCTTTGATAAGGAAGTGGACACAGGCATGAAGACTCCTGGGAGGATTCAAAACTGTCAGCGGGGTCGGGCGCGGTGGCTCACACCTGTAATCCCAGCACTGTGGGAGGTGGAGGTGGGTGGACTGCCTGAGCTCACAGGTTCGAAGCCAGCCTGAGCCAGAGTGAGACCCCATCTCTAAAAATAGCTAGACATTGTGGTGGGTAACTGTAGTCCCAACTACTTGGGAGGCTGAGGCAAGAGAATCGCTTGAGCCCAAGAGTTTGAGGTTGTTGTGAGCTATGATGTCACAGCACTCTACTGAGGGTGAAAGTGAGACTCTGTCTCAAAAACAAAAACCAAAAAAATCTTTCTGCCAAGTTCAGCAATGCACAAGTCATTAGTAATCTTGGAGTAAACTGTTTGAGTGAAGGGGATGGGAGACTGAGTTGACTGGGTGTTAAGTGAGTACAAGCCAGGGATGTGGATGAAGTGGGTGCAGAGCTGTCTCCAGAGAAATTTGGGGCCAGGGCGGTGGCTCACACCTGTAATCCCAGCACTCTGGGGGGACAAAGTGGGAGGACGGCTTGAAACCAAGAGTTCAAGACCAGCTTTGAACAACACAGCAAGACCTTGTCTCAACAAAAAGTACAAAAATTAGCCATGTGTGGTGGCACATGCCAAGACTGTCAGCGACTTGAGAGTCTGAGGTAAGAGAATCACTTTGCCTAGGAGTTTCCTAGGCTGATGCCACTCAAGTCTAGCCTGGGTAACAGAAGGAGAGCTTGTCAAGGAGTAAAAGGAAAAGGAAAGGGAATAGGAAAAGATAGGAAAGAGAGAGAGAGAAAGAGAGAAGGGCAGAAAGAAAGATTTGGCTTTGAAACATAAGAAAAGAACTAAGAGGATAGTAGAAAGTGAGAGAAACAACAAAGGGCTCATCTGCATGACCGTGCAGCCTAATATACACTAAAGACGCTGACAGAGACCATGACGGGAATGGTACAGGTGCGCATCCTATCATTCTGCAAAGCCAGGGGGTGGCCAGGGGTGCAGTGGTTCACACCTATAATCCTAGCAATCTGGAAGGCCAAGGCAGGAGAACCCCTTGAGCTCAGAAGTTCAAGACCAGCCTAAGCAAGAGCGAGGCCCCATCTCTACTAAAAATAGAAAAACTAGCTGAGCATTGGTTATTATGGCCAGGCAGGTGCCTATAGTCCTAGCTACTTGGGAGGCTGAGGCAGGAGTTTGAGCCCAGGAGTTTGAGGTTGTGAGTTATCATGCCACATCACTCGGCACTCTACCCGGGGCAACAGAGCAAGACTCTGTCTAAAAAAAAAAATGCTGGAGTGGGCTGATTGTTGAATGTGAGCCCACCTCTCTGTGACGCAAAGATCATGGCTGGGTAAGGGAACCTAGGACTCTAAACAGGCCATGGCACATGAGGCAGGGGTGTGAGGGAACCCCAAATCACTGCAACGCGCAATTTTCCTGTGGTCATAGGTGCAGCTGAATTCACCGTGGCAGCCAAGAGATCGCACGATGCCCAAGAGGAAGAAGAACGCTCAGCAGCTGGGGATGTGGAAAGCAGCTTCCTCTGTGCCCCGACGGGCCGGTGCCAACCGTGCAATGATCCTGCTCGCGAGACGCGCAGTGCCACGCAGACTCGCAGGCTGTGCTGACAGTCGCCCGTTTGTAACCTTTAAAGAAAACTTTCTCAACATTTGACCTCAAGCTAAGATTCTTAAAGGCTTAGTAGTGTTGTCCAGGAATTCCTAAGAACAATCTTTAACCTTTAGTGTAGCAGAGACCGGAGCAAAGCTGGATGTGCTGGCACTCTCCGGAGGTGGGCCGTGAGGACGCCCTGCCCTCAGCTACACCGCTCAGGGACACACCAGGATGGATACGGAAGGTCTGACTGTCTCTCCTCGCCGTTGCTAAAGGCTTAGCAGCCACACTGATGAATAAATCGTTCATCAACGTCAAGAGATTTTAGTTAATTGTGGGGAAGAGTTGGAAAGGACATAATGGAAAAATAAGATGAGACGGGGACCTGTAGACGTGATTGACTTGAAGCCAGACGCGTAAAATAAAAGCCAATGGACCAAACAGCAGAGGCAAGGGGACATCCTGGAAACAGAAAGTGGACCAGGGGACTGGCATGTCGGAACCTCTACCTACCAGCCTCCCATGACGTAATGACAAAGAAGAAAGTCAAGCTGCATCCATCTCGTGTTATTCATGAAAACACAGCAAGTTGAGAGGCAACCGCAATGTCTAAACCTCCGACCAGTTCCCAGTGAAAACACGTGAAGAACAGCCGCTCAGGTGAGCCGCAGGTCGAATCTCCCAAACACAATCTGATCTGCACGGGAAGGAGAACCGGGAATGCTGGGCAGGTGGCGGGCAGCGTGGCCCTCAGCTTGCCACACACACACCAGGGACCTTAAAGCAATCTTAATCCCAATGATGTTGGCACACCAGGAGGGGCCCAGTATCGGGAAATATTTTCACAGCAAACAGGAATAGACAGACCGCCACAACATAAGGCTGTTTCCCCCCAAACAAAGCTCATTTGTTTCAGCCGGCAGCCTCCCCTCCCTGAGCCCACAGCCTGAGTTATAGCAGAAATCGCCTCCCAGACACGAAGGGTCCTACTCAGTGACTATGAGCAAAGGTCAGTCCCTTCATCTCCTAGAGTAAAGCTGGCACCAACCTCCGCTGGACAATTAAAAGACAACATTTTCCCACACTAATCAAATCTCTTTCGTATCATGAGCACTGATGCCTTCTGGGGCTGCCGCCATTGTGTCTGTTTCCAAATGAAATCCTGAGAAAGTGATAACAGCGAGTCTGGAGAGCGTGACAGACACCCAGGGTACTTCTCCTTTCGCAAGGCATTTTCACATGCACCGTGACTTCATGAGGTGGGCATGGCAGGGAACTGGAGCCAGATTTTTGTCTTTCTGTTCTGGAAGTTAGACCATCTAGGTTCAAAGTGAACCACCACCCCCAGTGACTTTGAGAAATTTTCTCGACCTTCCTGTGACTCAGTTTGCCCGTCTGTAAAGGCAGAGAGGATTGCTATGAAAACCAAATGGCACAATCCAAGATCCTAGTGCAGTGACCAGTGGTTATCACCAAAGGTGAGATCCCTGGATGGAAGATGAAACCAGAAACAGAAGTCCCAGCTCCAAAACCAGGCCAGCTCTCTTCTCACCCACCGCAGGAACGTCAAAACAGAAAAAGGTTTTATTAAGGGCTGGAGTTCTTGTGTTAAAGGGGAGATTTCAAATCAATGGGGACAGAAAGAAGGTGTTATTTAATACAACTATATGAAAAAGATGGAAGGGGACCCATTGCCTACCTACCGATGAGGACAACTTCAAGTAGATCAGAGATCTCAATAGGAAAAATGCAGCCATATGATACTACAACAGTGGGGACGGTCTTTCTGACTATGTCTTAAACTCCAGAGGCAATGAAAGGAATGATTGATAGATGCAACCACAGTTGTTTAAAAAACATATTTATTTCACAGACAAAATGTCAACCTCCCCAATATACAAAGGGAGATTTGACTGTATAGCAAATTGATTACATGACCACAATGATAGAAAAATTAGTTTAAGTACTTGGGATTCATTATTCTGACTCCACATCCTTCATGGAATGTATTTCAAGGACAATGTAAACTGCAAAGAAATCTGTAAATAAGTAAAGGAAATCCAACGTGCATTGGAAAGGGGAGCAGTGTGACTTGAAGCTCAGACCACGGTTTGTTCCTTAGTTCTGTCCTGAACCACATAAGGATGAATTTGAGATGCTCAAAGCCCTTCCCAACTCCCAGATAAAATGAGGAGGTGGCAAGTCGTCTGGATACAAGAGAAATGATAATGGGGGAGAGAACTTTGTCATGATCTTCAGTGGAAACCCTCTACCTCCTCCCAGGAACCAAGGTCCTAGCTCAAGAGACCACATTTTATTATTATAGCAACATTGCAGGGCTGTCTTCAATATGAATATTTTCTTTTGAGTCTTAAGAATATATGCTCATATTTATTTTTCACATATCAAAATAATATTTCTGAAGATTCCACACACTAAAATTTTCCCAGGTTATAACTAGAATACACCCAGGAAAAACAAACCCCTGCACACCACCTCCAACTCCGCTCTTTTCTGAACTCCTCTATATTTAATGCTGACCTTCCAGGGTAAATTGAATAGCCTTTAATGTCAAGGCAAGGGTTGAAATCTCATATGGCCAAATAATGGGTTATTCTTACTTAAAGATATGCAGTCAATTAGATTTTTTTTTGTCCCAACAATTAGGAATACATACTTCCTGTTTCTAAGCAATTTCAGGTTTAATTAGGATTCTCTAAGCCCCATTTGTCTTAACAATTTGACAGCTCTGGCTTCCCCTTCCACACCCACACTTTTCCTTTTTTATTCTCTTCCCCACTTGTAGTATTTTATTCCACATAAATGCCAGGAGAGAAAGGGAAGCAGGCATAAGTGCAAATCAGATCACCGTGTCTTCCCTGGAACACGCCGCATTCAAAGCACCTATGATAAAAGGTTATTTTCCCTTGACTGACAATTATCTCTAAGCTAATTATTAAAGAGTCTTATTAAAATGTGCATATTTGAAGGCCTTCCGAGGGAGGCAGCGATGCAACCCCCTGGAAGAGGAATATGACATCACAGGAGTAATGTGCAGGAGAGTGCTCTGTTTGTCCGTTTAAATTAGTTTTATCATCCATAACAAGTGTTTAAAAAGCAGAAAAGCAAGCGTGATGCATAATGCATTGTGTCGTGATGCATGATAATGAGGCCTGCTCCCCGCCACCCCGTCTCCCAAGATTTGAAAATCTCTCCGAGTAAGCATTTTGTTCTAAAGGCTTTGACAAAAATGCCATTTAGGGACTTTCAAATTTACAGCTAGGCAATTTGTCATCATTTATATGAGAGAAGAAGGTAAAAGAAATACAAGGCTGAACGGTTCATCACTCCACAAAGTCTTAGAGATTCAAACTTCCTGGGGCCTCTCGGTGGTAAAAGGGCATCAGCCTAACCCTGGAGAGCTGCTTGGACCCAGAGATGACCCACTCCCTGCACTGCTTTTCTCTTTTAAAAAAATGACAGTCATGCAAGAAATTTATTCCCTTGAACACAAGCAGAGCTTTTTGCTCTTGGAACCCTCAAAGTTAATTGCAGGTTTAGAAATAAATTCCCAACTTCCTACGCACTGCTTCTTCCTCAACCATCCAGCAAGACTGGGCTTAAGAATGAGAGAACATTAAAAATATTCTTTATTCTAAAACAGCAGTTATAGAAGATGCGATAAAATCTAAGAGGACAACTAAATTTAGATAATGACTAAACCACAGTTGAACCAAAAAAGGAAAGAGAGAGAGTCTTTAAAATGAGACATTGTTACCTTAAAATGACCACATAATTATTTTACAAAAGAAAGAGCTTTCTCTAGATTTAAAATAAAATTAGATCTGGAGTAAAAATGTAACATTCCTGTTGAAGTAGGACGAGAAATCAGGATCAGAGCTCTGAGAAGCCGTGCGGGGGAGCCCGCTTTTCCATCCTCGCATCGCTCAGGACTGTGTGAGAACTCACAGCAAGTGGATTCTCCGCCGTGGCCCAGGGCTGTTTACTCAAAATCCTACCATAGAACAGAAGGCTGATTACTTTAGTGCTGGTTAGAAAGGGTTAAGGTAAATGATTTAATGATTGAATGATTAATGGAGTCCAAAAGGCAGACTCAAGTGACCAGAAAAATTCTCTTTCACCTAATTTAACATTTTACCATCACTGAACACGGATTGCCTCCAACTGTGGCTCAGTGCTGGGCCACGCTCAGGGAAGGGAACTTTCTGGCCTGTGTGAACCTCTCCTGGATGATGAGTGAGGGCAGCCTCTGCCAGCACAATATACTCTTAGGCTTTCTACTCAGTCCCACAGAGAAAAACGAAGGCTAAACAGAATGCTTGTGTTCATATTTCTAGTTGTAGCCATAACATTTAGCATTCATTAAGCCATGCATCTAGGAACACAGGGCTGATGCTCCGTAATTGCTTATCCTCACAAACTTCTATCATAAAGGACCCATCTCGGTCTACCCAGGGGATCATTGTGGGCCAAGCTGCTGGGATGGAGCCTGCAATCCAGCGGGTGCACACTGGTGTGCATGGACTAGTTCCGAATTCCTCTGATGTCCTTCCCACTTACACAGTCGGCATGAAGGAAACCTTCTGGAGCTGGGAGGCAGGGAAGCTTGGGCTGAGTTCTAGCTCCGTCCACATCACATCGTGTCCTACTAAAGAAGTCGCTTTACACATTTGATCTTCACTTCTCTCTTGCGTCTCCCACAGAAGAGTTTGACAGGTGGCTGCCGAAGTCCCTTCCTCCTCTAATTGCTCCCAGTTCAAGGACTCTGAGGCCTTGAGTCTTGCAGAGTGGGGGTGTCATCAGGAATGGGATGAGGGAGGAAGGTGACAACTTGGGCAGGAAAATAATTGTGTGGGGACATATGAATAAAGGCCCCCTGTGGGTGACCAGAAATATAAAAGGCTCTTGAATAAAAGATTTAGGCCATAAATATATATTGAGGATAAAAAATCTAGAAACATTAGCTTAAAGTTGAACTCACAGCCATGAGAAAAGACAAAGAAAGGACAACATGTCCCTGGGACTACCTCCCTTTGGAATTTATGCCCATGTGAACAGTGACCGCACAGGTTTGCATGCTGCATTAATTTCATTATTAAGCAATAACTTCTCCACAGTAAAATAATAGGGACTATTTCATTATGCCTCTGGCTTGGTAAATGCTTTAAGATACCATCAGTAATCAAGTACAGCAAGTATTTTTACCCCAACCCGGCAAACACATCTACCCCAATTCCTTGAATCATCTTCACTGTTTTGATTTTGTCAAATAGAGTTTTTAAACTTCTCACAAACCAAGAGTGAAGGAATTTTTGATTTTGTCTGTTGAGCTCTGTTGCACACAACTCTGCTGAGAGCCTTCGAGAGCTTCACTGCAGCCCGAATATCACTCCTCAGCTCCAGATTTCCACAAGTGCTCCCGTGCCCATGTGCACACACCCCGAGCCACCACATCCAGTCCACTTCTCCAGCAGCTGCTTGGCGCTGATGCCTGTTCCACGGGGTTCTGCTGAGACCACTTCACTTCCGGGAAGTCTTCCCTGACTTTGAGACCACTTTTCCAGGAAGCCTTCCCTGACTCCAGCTCACAAAGCTGCCTCCTGTAACCAGCTTTCAACAAATTTCAATGACTCTATTTTTAAAAAAAAAATTCTGATTCTTGTAGATTAATTGAAGTTCTGTATA